>CM033734.1:3930344-4117083 GCA_019671005.1 Hibiscus mutabilis | reverse complement strand
GAACTCTTGAAAGCAAGGACTAGGAAAGCAGGACTAGGGGCATAATTAGACTAAATTGAATTGTTACGCAAAACGAAAAGATTTATATCACAAATAAATATATAAAATATATTACTTTCTTATCTAGGTATTTAAAATGTTTTCGGTTAAAATTAATACTTACAATATATTTTTTTATTAAAATAGATACCTAAAATATTTTTTATATCAAAATTAATATTTAAGTTAAATTTTTTCATCTAGACTCCTAAAATTGACATATGATATTGATTAAAAAATATTTTAATATCTTTTTTGACCAAAATGATATTTTAAGTACTTAAAAAAATTAGTATATTTTATTTAGGCTTAAGTGGTAAATAAGTGCCTAAACTATAGTTTTTTAGGTAGGTGCCCAAAGTATTTTTCGGGCCAAACAAATACTTAACGTTTTTAAAGTTACGCAAATAGGTACCTACCGTCAACGTCCATTAATTTTCACCGTTAACTGACACATGTTAGCTTCTTAAATTTATGAAATTATATTTAAAAATAAATAAAAATAGTAAAATAAAATATTTTCTTTATTTTACAAAACAGCCTTAAAATTTAAAATCTTTAAAACCACATATCTCAAATCATGATTTGACCTGATTTTGCTGCCGATTGCCACACCGCTGCCCACTACATCCGTCGCCAGACCATTATGACCATTTACCCTGCCACCTCATCGCTAAAAATCGACTGACGTCGTGCGAAACGTCAAAATCATCGAATAATTCATTCGAATATATTGCAACGAATGATGGCATAACGGACTATGAATGGTGTATGGGTTGTTCGGTGAAGGGAGGGCATCATCTGGAGTGCTGGGTACCTCGAACGGCCCGTCTCTGTACTCGTCGCTCTCTTGAATTAGCTGACAGTGGTTCTGCTGCATACACTCTTGCGGTTTGGAAGAAGTGGAAATGAAGTGGTGCTTAGTAGCTTCTCTTCTCACCGTCCTCACCAGTTCTCAGGTCATTTTCTTAATTATTTCCCTCAAACCCTAAAATCATGATTAGATCTGTATTTGATTCCCATGTTTTTGCAGGGGATCTTAACAACTCTATCGCAAACCAATGGGAAATACAAATACGATTACGCCACCATCCCTTTCCTTGCCGAGGTTTTTAAGGTATTTTTGTTAATCAAATTTCCACTGAACTTCCTTAATTTAGATCTAAAACTGGAATGTTAATTTTTATATAAAATTGGTTTTTTGTTTTTTTACAGCTTATGGTATCATGTGTGTTTCTATGGAGAAAGCGTAAGAAATTTCCTCCGCCGAAAATGACAACGGACTGGAAGACTGTTCGACTGTTCCCCATTCCTTCCGTCATTTACTTAATCCATAATAATGTCCAGTTTGCTACTCTTATGTATGTCGATACGTCGACGTATCAGATACTGGGCAATTTGAAGATCTTCACTACTGGACTTTTGTTCAGGTGTGCTACTCTTTTAATTTCTGTGTCTGGATTTTGAGCTCTATTTTTTTGTGTGCATAACTGGATTTGATGTCAATGTTTTTCTCATGAATTAGTAGATGCTGTTGTTTATTGATTTAGGTTGTTTCTTAAGAAGAAGCTCTCCAATCTACAGTGGATGGCTATCGTTTTATTGGCTGTTGGAACGACCACGAGTCAGGTACTCCGCATTCCAAACTAACCTATTTATGTTTTTGTACTGTGATTTGTGCTACATTGATTTAATATTTCTTGGCTGTTAGAAAATTAGTCTGTCAAAACTTGAACCCCATGAGTGAATCAGGCAATGGTTTGACTTTGCTAGATTTGGAATAAATATGGAGAAATCACATATTAAATAAGTTGGAAGAACTAGTTAATAAGATTATCTTCTTTTCCACAGTAAAGTGAATAAAAATGCTTTGTAAATTTTGTTGCATTCTGAAAGTTATAGGAAAGGAAAGAAAAACGGAGGGAGGGTTAGAAGTAAAGGTGAGGAACAACAACTGGTTAGGAATGTGATATTTCTTTATAGGAAGCTGTTGTATCTCTTTAGGACCAATCACACATGCTCTTGAAGCAGTCTCGTCTCCTAGAAAATTTTAAAACTTCTTGGTGCGAACTTTTTTCTGTTAACGATTTAGTGAAATATATCGTTCAAATCATTCTTCTGTCTTATCAAGGTCAAAGGATGTGGAGAGGCTTCATGTGACTCCCTCTTCTCAGCACCAATTCAAGGATACATGCTAGGAATTTTGTCGGCTTGTCTTTCGGCATTGGCTGGTGTTTATACAGAGTTCCTGATGAAGAAGAACAATGACAGCTTATACTGGCAGAATATACAGTTATACACGTAGGTTCCCGTTCAAATTTTTTCAAAATGTTTTTGCCATTTTAGTTGCAGAAAATACTTTTATGAGTATAAAATATCATTTTTTACTTATTTTGTTTTTGTGATTATATGTTCAGAATCAATATATTACAAAGTCCAAACCATTTAAAGTGATTGATATGATCATTGTTTGATTTATTCTGATTTGACTCCTCATCCAGGTTTGGTGCAATCTTCAATATGGCACGGCTGGTAATGGATGATTTTAGAGGTGGATTTGAGAAAGGACCTTGGTGGCAACGGCTATTTAATGGGTACAGCATCACAACCTGGTTGGTTGTGCTAAATCTAGGTTCTACTGGGCTGCTGGTTTCATGGTTAATGAAATATGCTGACAATATAGTCAAGGTACCCTCTTTTTGGCTATCCTTGATTCTGCTTTCGTTTACGTATGCATAGGGTAATTGCCATTTCATCATAGATCTTTTGTGTTTTTATGTTTGAACTTGGTGATTTCTCCTTGATATGTTTTATGTTTCTAAAATTTTCTTAACTTGCTTAAAGATTATTGAAATTTTGGATGGTGAATTCATCCTCCCCCAACCCAATTTATTTAACAGCTATATGTCTTCACTTATTCATTTAGGTGTATTCCACATCGATGGCCATGCTATTAACAATGGTTCTGTCCGTGTTCCTCTTCAGTTTCAAGCCAACACTTCAGGTGAGCTTCCTTGCTGTGGTCCGAACAAGATATCCAGCCTTTAATTTTACATATAAGCGTGTTATTTTAATATAGTGTTCCAGCCTGGATGTAGGCCTTAAATTTATGTTCTGTTGGGCTTTGATTGTCATGGTTAATGAAAAATATTTAAATGTTCTTTCTCAGTCCAAAACATCGGTCCAAGTGTGTTAGTGTTCCGAACCTGGATGTTTACTATCATGGTTAATGAAAAATGTTATCACAAAGCAGACACACAAAAAATTCAGAATACTTTATAAACTTGCTGGAAAATCTATTTGTCTTTACAGAAACTTACCCACAGCTACCCCAGCAGTGGTGAAGCCAGTTTTGCTTTGTAATTTTCTTTCCTTATTTATTTTTGTTCATGGCATTCTTGCAGCTTTTCTTGGGGATCATTATTTGCATGATGTCACTGCATATGTACTTTGCCCCTCCGAATATGCTTGTAGACATGCCGTCAACAATTAAATCAGATCCGGAGAGCCTTGTCAACGTTCCAGTTGACCGGAAAACAGATTCATGATGACCAGCATCATTTTTTCTGAAGTATGTAATTCTTTTGCAATTCTCCTATAAAGGGAAATTCATCCGGTAGGTATTTAGATATATTACAGCTGAACCATATGACACGATTGGGATTCCTTGTAACAAAGTTCAACCTATCTTTTCCCATTTCATTTTGAATCATGATTGAGAAAAATTGTTTGTTAAATTTTAATTCAGATGAAGATTAATTCTTTCTTCTTATAGGTATTCATTCTTCTCAGTCCCTTCGGCACCTCTAAATTAAAAGATATTAAATACTTAAATATGTTTGTTCTCATATCTTTTTATATTGTACGCTGATAAAAATACTAACTGAATTAAAATCAATCGATAACTTTCAAATTATTATAACAATACGATACCAATTAAAGTAAAATTAAGTTTGCCCAACTAACCTTTAAAAGTAAAAAAAAAATTAGAGTACGTGGTTAAAAGCTCCAATTTGAAACATTCTCCTCCTCTTTAGGTTGTAAATTCAATACCCATTAACTCTCCTCTAGATAGATATGGTTAAAAAAGTGTGAGGAGCATTTGCTCGATTTATGAAGATAAAATTTATTAAGAGAGACAATTACAGATATATAAAAATCAAGCGTCCCCCCATAAACCTTATTTAATATTAGTCAGTACTATATAACAGCAGCAAACATTTTATTTGAAGGAAAAAAAAGAATTTCCCTCATCTTTTCCCCTTGTATTTTAAGCATCAGGCGCCAAACACATTTCCCCCTTTCGATCCAAACCCTAATTTCAGTAGAAAGGAACAGAGGAAAAAAATGTCCAGAGAAATCATCACACTACAGGTGGGACAATGCGGGAACCAGATCGGAATGGAGTTTTGGAAACAGCTCTGCCTCGAACACGGCATCAGCAAAGAAGGCATTCTTGAAGATTTCACTACTCAGGTTCTCTTCTTCTTTTCGAGTTTTCTCTTATAACTGTAATTTTTATTAACATTTCTTGTTTAAACCTTCCCTTACCGGTTGTTAAAGGTTCATTTTGCTTTTTTTTTTTTTGGGGGTTCTTGTAGATTTATTAAGGATGCAATGATGCATTTGAAACACAATACTTGCTAATTGAGCTTTATTGATATGTAACAGGATTTATCGATATCGAGATAATTTTATGTGAGTAACAGAATATGTAGTGAGTCGCTCAGTTCTAGCGAGTTAAACATCAGTATCTCAATTTTCAAATGTTTTAATTTGATCAGCATGGTTGATGCAGGGAGGTGATAGGAAAGATGTCTTTTTCTACCAAGCTGATGATCAGCATTATATACCACGAGCTTTACTCATAGATTTGGAACCTAGCGTGATTAATGGAATTCAAAATGGTGAATATCGGAATCTCTACAATCACGAGAACATCTTTGTTGCTGATCATGGTGGAGGTGCTGGAAATAACTGGGCCAGCGGATATCATCAGGTAGTTTCATTTATCATTCATTTGGTAGTTTCTTCTACATTTAGTGATGTTCATGATTGTTTTCATTTCCTTGCAATCAATAATCTTTTATAGAAATATTCTAGTTTTTTAACTTATTTCATCTCATTTTGATACAGGGTGTGTTTCAAAACAATGGTCTTCTGTGTTATTTAAAGAACATGTTAGGAAATAATGGACATGATTGATTTGCAGAGAAGCTATGGAAGTGATAGTCTTGAGGGTTTTGTTTTGTTCTGCCTTCATGTTTTTCTTCGTTGCAGGAGGGACAGGCTCAGGTTTCCTTGTTTGTTTTTTTCTTCATCTTTGTCTTTTTATCTATTTTGATACTTTTATAATGGCCTGATTGACTAGGATTTTTAATTGATGGATTAAATCTTTCTTTTCTTATTTTTGTTTATTTGTCCCTATCAAATGTTTGATTTTTTATTTTTTGTTTATTTGTCTGCAAAATTAGGCCCGCAGACAGTAGTATATTCATCATAAGCTGGTGAAAATTTCTTGAAGACTTTGGTTTGGTTACAACTTGATTGTTTTCCTTTTTTTAATGAAAGGTATGGGCTCCTATCTGTTGGAGGCACTGAATGATCGCTACAGCAAGAAGCTGGTCCAGACATAGTGTATTTCCTAATCAGATGGAGACAAGTGATGTGGTGGTCCAACCCTACAACTCACTTCTGACTCTCAAGCGGCTAACTTTAAATGCTGATTGTGTTGTTGTTCTTGACAATACTGCACTTAATAGAATTGCTGTGGAGCTTTTACATCTATCGAATCCTACATTTGCTCAAACAAATTCTTTGGTCTCAACTGTGATGTCTGCAAGCACAACTACATTGCGATATCCAGGGTACTTGAACAATGATTTGGTTGGTCTTCTTGCCTCTTTAATTCCAACGCCAAGATGTCATTTTCTTATGACTGGTTACACACCACTTACAGTGGAGCGCCAGATGCGTTCATTTCTCATATTATCTAGTTTGTACAACCGATGATTTGACTGATTTTTGGTTATACTTTTTATTTTTTTTCATATTGCTTTTTCAGAGTCTCACATTACTGTATATTAATGTTTTTAGTCTAGTCGTGTACTGTAAGAAAGAAATTTTGGTGCAATATGATGCCACTGTTTCTCTTCTTGGCAGGCTAATGTGATCCGCAAGACTACTGTCCTTGATGTTATGAGAAGACTTCTCCAGGTAAGATATGTAAGTTGTCTTTTCTTTGCAAAACAGATTGCATTTTTCTGACCACAAGCTTTCTTGCAGTCAAAAAATATCATGGTTTCCTCTTATGCACGAACAAAAGAAGCTAGTCAAGCAAAGTATATTTCTATACTTAATATTATTCAGGGAGAAGTAGATCCTACACAGGTATTGTAGATTATGCTTTTATAAAGGCTATAGCTTTTGCAGGAGATATATCTATTAACTCTCGCATTTAAATTTTGTATAAGAAGTTATGCATATCATTCTCTATTGACTTTGGCCATTACAATAACATTTGCATTCGTTAGTAGTTTTAGTATACGTTTTCTTAAAGAAGTGGAACTTGTCCGTGAATGCATGGATTTTTTTATTATGTTGGTAGTAGTTCTAAGGTTTTGCCTTTGAGTGCATACATTTTTTTTCTTTATCGAGAGATTATCAAACGTCTTGTTCTTCTGTTGACTGTTGTCCTAAATTTTTTATAATGGTTCAACAGCTTTACCTTTTAAAGTGATATTGGGCATTTGACATGTTTTATTGTGGTCCAGTATCATCTTCTTTACTGGTTTAAGCTACTAATGTTAAATAATTTCTCGTCTTTTATCAGGTGCATGAAAGTCTACAGAGGATTCGTGAAAGAAAGCTAGTAAATTTTATTGAGTGGGGCCCTGCAAGTATTCAGGTATCTTGATAGTTGAAGCAGTTCTCTTCGCTTTGGTTAATTCTTCTTTCTTATGATCCTGGACTAATAACATCCGTTTGATCTTTGGGTGTTTTGTAGGTTGCTCTTTCTAGAAAGTCCCCATATGTCCAGACTGCCCATAGGGTACAACTCTAGTTCTTGTCTTCGTAGATCTGATTTCTTAGTTTGCTGTATTATAAAATAATTTGCAATATTTGGTCTGAATTTAACAATAATGTCACGGGGCTAGATTTTGACTCTAGCTGATCTGTGCGGCCTTAGACGCCTTCGACGCAAATCAGTCGATTCCTACGCCTAAGTCAGCTTTCAACCAGCCTTGTGAGTACTCCTGCTCGATAACGGCTTCGACCAGCACTCCAGGTTTCGATGGATCTTGTCACAGACACCACTTGTGTCGCGGGCTAGACCTTTGCCGAATGAATCGTGCCGGACCTTAGTCGCTTTCTCGGTTGAAACGTCGACTAAGTCACCCTGAAGTACCTTGTCACGGTCTTAGGTGAAGATCTCTCGACAAACACCTAACTCAACCAGGATTCTCGCTCCGGAAGATCAAACACTCCTCGAAGCCCTCGAACGAAAGATCGTTCTAAGCGAAAGCTAATCAAAGAACAACAGAAAGAGATTGGCAGCTAGAACAATGAAGAACACTCAAGAACAACAAAGAACAATAGAGAACACTCAAAGAGTTTTAGAGTAAATGCTTCTTGTATTACTCAAAGTGAAGTGAATTGAATGAGATGAGATGAGATGATTTACAAGTGAGGAGGGAGCCTCTATTTATAGTTGAACTCCCCTACATCCAACGGCTCAGTTTAAATTACATCGACGGTCGAGATTGATCTTATCTTATCTTATCTTATCAAATCTCAAATTCAAATCTCTAATTATCACAAACATTATCTACACATTATATTCAAATAAATGGATAATGCTTTGACCAATTTACCCTCATGAATCCTCCATGGATTTGGCTAAGTCTTGTGGGCTTGCGGGCTTACTAGCATTCTCCAAGTGCCGGGCCAAGTGTGATGGTCTTGGCAAGCCCGTTCCACCGCGCAAACTCTCTTTGGCTGATTCTTGCGCCAATGCCTCGGTCCCAAAGGTATGGTCCTCGCCATTCTCCGAGTGCTTGGGGCCACATTTGGCATGCCCGTTGCATTGCGCACAACCTCCCTATTTGTTGCTCGCGCTAATGTCTCGATCCGAAAAGTTTGGTCCGTGACAATCTCCCCCACTTGATTTAGCGACGCCCTCGTCGCTGCACTTGAACGATCCTGGGCAGGGTCAACTTGATTACTCGTCGATGCCTCGGCTTCATGCAATTCCCCCATATGAACTGCTCGTCTCGCCTCAAACTGTCGTCGAACATCGCGTGCTAACACGCCTCTTGATACATCTCCCTTGTAGGAGGACTCTCCCACAAACTCTGATTTACCTCGACTCAGACCCACTTGGTCCTGCGGCAAAGACTTGGAAGTCATCACAACATTGAACACAGACTGAACTCTCAGATTCGTCGACAACTCTGGCTTGCCCTTTTGAACTCTGAAAGGTCTCTTCCAATCTTCTTTTCCCCCAGATCAAGACTAGGTCGTACTTGACCTACGCCATCAACAATGGCAAATCAAAACCAAAAACACTAGGAATGTGTTTGAGATGTACCTTCTCCTCGATCACATTTACTCTAAAATGAGTCACCCTTCTTTCTCCTTGAAGTCGACCCTCCTCGCATTGAACCTTCTTCATCGGTTCTTTGCATGCATCGCACACTTCGCCACAAAGTCCGTTGCGATACTCAGACGATCGCTCTTCTTCCCCGAAGTCCGCAGCATCCGGGTTGCATCCACCCTTCTGACTTGAAGTTTGGTGCTCTCTTGCATCGATCCTTCCTCCTTGAAGTTCGGTGCTTTCTCTTGCGTCGACACTTCCTACCTGAAGTTCGTCGCTTGTTTCCCACCTTACCCATTGGTGGTGTCTCCACGGTTACTATGTCCCCTAACGGCTTGGCCCTCTTCGACTCTACAATGGTCTCAAAAGCGATGCTCTTACCCCGAACATCCTCGGCTAGCTCCTCGGTATCCTTCTCGGACATGGTTACCCCTTTCTGCTTTCGGTCCCCCTTGGCCTTGGCAGAACTTGACATTATCGGATCAAGCGATGCAGCCTCGCTCTCTTCGGGCTCACCCAACTCCTTGGATGGCTTGACTCGATCTAGGCAATCTCGCACCTGTGAGGCCCCTTACACCGGTAGCACTCTAGTTGCTTCAACTTGCGCTCGGCACTTCTTCCTCGAGTCCTTCGCTTCTTTCCCACCTTGCCCATAGGTGGCATCTTAACTGTTGCTATGTCCCTCGACGGCTCAGCCCCTTCGACACTATACCGGGTCTCAAAAGTAATGTTCTTCACTCGAATATTCTCGGCAAGCTCTTTCCCACCCTTCCCGCACATCTTCAACCCATTCTGCTCATGGTCTCCGCTACCTTGGCGTAACTAGACAACTCGGAACCAAGTTTCACAGTGCTCTTTACTCTTGGCCTTGTCCCGTCCCTCGGACCACTTGGCTCAAAACGGCATCTCTCGCAACTTACGAGGTCCCTTACATCGGTAGCACCTCAATTGCCTCGTCTTTACCCCTCGGCTGACAGCTTCCTCACTTGCTATCGCACCAAGTCTCACCACCGGGCGAACTACTTTGGCACTCGTAGTCGAACCACGGCTCACTTCGCTTGGCGGCATTGACACTCACAACGCCCCAAGTCTCATCGGGGCGGACTACTTTGGCACTCGTAGTCGAATCACGGCTCACTTCGCTTGGCGGCATTGACACTCACAACGCCCCAAGTCTCATCGCCGGCCGGGACTACTTTGGCACTCGTAGTCGAACCACGGCTCTCACTTCGCTTGGCGGCATTGACACTCGCAATTGCCCCAAGTCTCGCTACTTCTCCTTTGACTCGCCTCGCCGCCTTCACCATGGTAGCTAGGCGGTTTTTCTCGCGACATCCCCTTATCAAATGAGGACCATCACGTAAGTAGCACTTCAACTTCTTGCTCCCTTCTTTTCTCGGGTACGGACTTAGCCTCACCATTCCCTTGTCTCTCGAATCGGGCTGGTTGACTCAACACTCGCCGCTTGCATTCTCATGGGCTCGGCCGAGGTTCGCAACAACGAAAGCCTCTCAAAGTCTCGGGCATCTCCTCGCTTAATCGCGAGCTTCGCCCCGGGCCTAAATCCTCTAAGAAGGTCTTGAGCGCATCACATTCGCTCATTGCCGCCTTGCAACCGAGCAGCCTCCTCTTGAGCTCATCCACTTTTTACGCAAAGCTTCCATCTCACCTTCACTGCACTACTCCTCGAACAAATCACCAACTTGTTGAGAACTTCTCGTGTCTCGCCCTTGAACCGGTTATCTATGGACTCTACTTCGTCAAGACGGGACTCGAAAACACCTTGGGTCTGCTTGGCCTCCTCCTCGGATTTCTCAAGTCTACAAACCCTCTTTCCCAACGACTCCAATTCCACCTTCATTGCCTCCACTGCATCTTGAAAGGAATTATCTTGTTGGTTCAACTTCTCGTACACTGAGTTGAGAACTTCTTGGATCTCCTTCGCGGTTTCCTCCTTGGAAGAATCATCCGCTTTTTGCAAATCCACCATCTTGGCTTCACAAGCACAACTCTCTCGAACTTCCTCCAACTCGTTGAGGATGCGTTGCGTCTCGTCATTGAACTTGCCCTCCATGGACTCTAACTTTTCAAGACGTGACTCCACAACACTCCGGGTCTTTTTGGCCTCATCTCTTAGAGTTTCCACTGCAGCCCCTAAGGAATCGCCACGCTCAGATATCTTCACATCCAAGCCATTAAGAGCCCATTGAACCTCCTCCTGGATCCCTTCTAGAGACTCTAACATCTCAATATCCAACGAACCCAACTTCTCAAGGTTTACTGACTCTAGCTGTTCAAACACCACCTCGGCCTCCTTCTTGAAGTCCAAGAGTTTATCGACCCAAGCCTCCACGACTGTTATGAATTCAAGATTCGAGTGTACCTTACTTTCAAGACGGTTGCTCCTCTCGTCAAATTCCTTCAGAGTCTTTATTACATCGTCCATTGTCAGTGTCTTCTTCTTCGGTGCCATCTCAATCACCACTTTGCCACGAACTAGTCTGATCCCTGATCACTTCGACTAACTCGAACGCAAACCACCACCACGCTTATCTGCAACTACAAGCTGGAACCCACCACACTTGACTGCAACTGCGAGCTGGCTCGAATGCAAGTACCTTCCTCGACTCGCTCGGATAGCACTTATCACGACACTTCTCTGATTCCACCTCTCGTGGCTCTCTCTGTTACCAACTCTCACGGCTCTTTTTGATATCAACTATCAGCAAGACTTCGCTCCGATGCCAACTATCACGGAACCCGCTACCGTCTCTGATATCAACTTATCACCGCTCAGCTCTGATACCAACTGTCACGGGGCTAGATTTTGACTCTAGCTGATCCGTGCGGCCTTAGACGCCTTCGACGCAAATCAGTCGATTCCTACGCCTAAGTCAGCCTTCAACCAGCCTTGTGAGTACTCCTGCTCGACAACGGCTTCGACCAGCACTCCAGGTTTCGATGGATCTTGTCACAGACACCACTTGTGTCGCGGGCTAAACCTTTGCCGAATGAATCGTGCCGGACCTTAGTCGCTTTCTCGGTTGAAACGTCGACTAAGTCACCCTGAAGTACCTTGTCACGGTCTTAGGTGAAGATCTCTCGACAAACACCTAACTCAACCAGGATTCTCGCTCCGGAAGATCAAACACTCCTCGAAGCCCTCGAACGAAAGATCGTTCTAAGCGAAAGCTAATCAAAGAACAACAGAAAGAGATTGACAGCTAGAACAATGAAGAACACTCAAGAACAACAAAGAACAATAGAGAACACTCAAAGAGTTTTAGAGTAAATGCTTTTTGTATTACTCAAAGTGAAGTGAATTGAATGAGATGAGATGAGATGATTTACAAGTGAGGAGGGAGCCTCTATTTATAGTTGAACTCCCCTACATCCAACGGTTCAGTTTAAATTACATCGACGGTCGAGATTGATCTTATCTTATCTTATCTTATCAAATCTCAAATTCAAATCTCTAATTATCACAAACATTATCTACACGTTATATTCAAATAAATGGATAATGCTTTGACCAATTTACCCTCATGAATCCTCCATGGATTTGGCTAAGTCTTGTGGGCTTGCGGGCTTACTAGCATTCTCCAAGTGTCGGGCCAAGTGTGATGGTCTTGGCAAGCCCGTTCCACCGCGCAAACTCTCTTTGGCTAATTCTTGCGCCAATGCCTCGGTCCCAAAGGTATGGTCCTCGCCATTCTTCGAGTGCTGGGCCACATTTGGCATGCCCGTTGCATTGCGCACAACCTCCCTATTTGTTGCTCGCGCTAATGTCTCGATCCGAAAAGTTTGGTCCGTGACAATAACAACTTTGAGCGTGTTTTTTTTAATCTCCTTAAATGTGGTCCTATTTGTTGGACAATTTTTTGTTTGAAAAAATAAATTGAGAAAGAATAAAGAAGTTCATGTTGCCTGGATAAGGTGAGTGGTCTTATGCTAGCAAGTCACACCAGTATCCGACACCTCTTCAGTAAATGCTTGAGCCAGTATGAGAGGTTGAGAAAGAAGCAAGCATTTCTTGACAATTACCGGAAGTTCCCAATGTTTGCAGTGAGTTACCACCTTAGTGCTTGCTTCCATGGTTTTATTTCTGTTCCAGTTTCTTATTTATGACTGCTGCCGCTAAGCTTTTTATTTGTGTTGTTATGAACCTTTGAAATATTTTATACGTGTTTTTTTTTTTTTTTTGCATATACATGTAAGTTGCTATGGTGCTTTTAGACAGATAATAATATTATGGGCAGCCTAAGTACCCACATACAAGTTCCCAGAAGTGAGCCTGCAGATATCTAATGGGATTTCCTATTAATATGTAAAAATGATAATCTAAAAAAATTTGGTGGAAAACGTTGCGCTTCAGGTAAACTCTATTAGACGTCAACAATAAATATGGTGAAGAATGGGACCATACCAATGCTTGGTGTTCCCTCCCTGCTTCTTTTCCGTCTTGTTTGCTCCGCCTGACAGATTATATGCAATGACAACAGTAAGCTTTAGCATTTGGAACCTTATAATTCTTTTAATGCTATATTCAAATAAAATAACTTATAAAGAAACAAAAATGTTGTTGAAATAGGTTATACAGATGGACATTAGATCTCACCGCATTTGTAATCCCATCACTATCATAAGTGGAATCTTCAGTCTTCACACTGTCCACATGATCATAAAAATTAGTCAATCAACTACGGATCAACTGGAAAAAGTTCACTTGGTCATGCAGTATCGTCCAAATAGGTTGCTAAGGCATAGCTGTGATATCCTAAATAACAGTGTTAGTTCGTCCAGAAAAGATTAACAAACCTCTGGGACAGTCGGAGTTCAGCCCCACCTTCAGCATTCTCAGCAGAACCGTTGCCTATTGGCATTGCAAGGCCATCAAATCCTTTCAGCTTCTTCATTAAACCTTGGTTTGTATTTCCTGAGGACTTTGTAGGTGTTTCCACAGGGGCCCGCATTACAATACTCTGGTTATATTCATCACCATATTAGCTTAAAGCAAAGACTGACAACTTGCAAGATAACTCATGGTAGCAGTGAATATGCATTTGTATCAACAATAATTAAGGATAAAAATAGCAACAGTTTGTAAGATTCATTCAACAACAAAAGCCTCCTTAGTCCTTACTTCAGGTGATGATGGAACACCATGACCATGCGATCCCTGTATTTCAGGAGCAAATGGATAACAAATTCATTAGAGTATAACATGATACAACAGAAGCAGAGATCTTGGTTTTATTTAGCACTCGTACGGTGCAATTTTCTTTTTCTTTTTCTTTTTAATTTAGTGTTCTAGTTATATTGGTAAGGTAAGGAATCCAGGAGTATTACGAGTTGGTAAGAATTAAAAAGACCACTATCTACTTGTATGGCAGTAAGAAAGGTGAGAATTATACAATAGTATGTGTATTGTACATACCCAAGCGGAATAAGCTATAAGCTATGTATTCGTATGTCAAATGCAAAACAAGATGAACTCCTAGATTTTTTTTATTGTTTAAAAATAATACTCTAATTAACAGATACTGGTGAAGTAAACTTACCATGGGAACTGCAGGATGCATGTAAACTCCTCCATGAGGATAGATTGTCGCATAAGGTGGCCCATAGGTGGCATAATTGGCTGGAAG
Organism: Hibiscus mutabilis; assembly: GCA_019671005.1. Lineage (NCBI taxonomy): Eukaryota > Viridiplantae > Streptophyta > Magnoliopsida > Malvales > Malvaceae > Hibiscus > Hibiscus mutabilis. Next base: position 4,102,800 of record CM033734.1, on the reverse strand, counting down.
TGTCAGTATATTCACTAATTATATACAAAGAAGTTCAACAAAAACTTGAATGAAGTTATTAAATCCACAGGAGCTATGTGCATTACCTGTGTTGGCCCCCACATATAGGGGGGAGGAGGATGACCAGATGCCACAGCTGAATTATAATATGGTGGCATAGCGAATCGAGGACCATAATATGCCTAAATATGTAACAAAGAACCATAAAAATCCCCATTAGAAATTTCATAAAGAATAGATTGTGAACTTTAGTTGAAAAAAAGGCCTCAAACAGCAGCGGGAAAGAGGTAACAAAGTGCATGCATTAGGAAGATAACCTGCATAGCTGCCCAATCGGGATAGACATGATTAGTGCTCTGATCCTGTGGATAGAGAATGATTGACCAACACTCAGATATAAACTTTAAAGATTAATTTACATATTTAAATAGTCGGCAAATTCTACTACAATCAAAATCTTTCCCTAAAACAAATTGGATAATCATACATATCATACCAGATATTCTTTTCTAGCATGAAAAGCTACAACTTTTTCCAAGATTCAACATATAAACAGACATTATCTATTAACATACCGGTGGCGATGGTGAAGATGATTTGTCAGATTTAGATGACTTCCCCTCATCTCTGCTTCCCATGGTCAAGCACCAAAGCTGAAACTTAACTTCGAGAACTTCGATTACCAATCTCTCAGCTGCAGTCAAAGAGTGAAACATGAAGTTGTGCTTGACAGCACATTTCTTGACGACAATAGGAATGGTTCAGGAAAACATCATACAAGCAAATTGTCACCGAATTGTGATTAGAATTGAATCATTTTGATTTAATGTTAGAATTTCTATTAATTTTTATCTAAAACAGAGATGCAGACATCCATCACCTTCCTCTGGAATCAAACAGGAGTTTCAGACTTGCACTTCTTACCGTTTAACAAAGATGAGGGTACAACCGTCTTTCTAGTAGTCTGCCACTCACTTAGCGAGATGGTGTAAGATATACGTAAAGAACGAAGACAAATCGCCGATTTAATCAGTTAACTGAAGGACAAAAATACCCTTGAGTATGCAGTTAAAGATTTCTGCACTTTTTCCCCTATGAAATAATTTGTTCGTAGATGAATCCACAACAATTTTGAAACGAACAGGTTCCGATGACAGCTAATTCAACTTTCGTCGTCTAATGAAATTCAGTACCAAAGAAAATCAGCCGTAATAGTCGTACAAATCCAAAGTTTCTGATCAGAGGATGTCGCCAATTTACGAGATCTACGAACAGAAAAACGCTTAAAATTACTAAAAGCCAAAAGTTATGGAGCTCCACGGATTTTATTTTCACAACAATCAAAATATTGATCACTATAGATTCAAATCAAATCCAGTTTCCTACAGCACCTCACCAAATAAAAGAAAATCCAGAACTAAATCTAAATCTAAGCCCGCACGTTCATCAGCTTTCTCAACAACCAAACATAATCTAACGCAACAATCCACTCAACCAATAATAACGGGGGGGAGAAGGAGCTTCAAAAAAAAAAAACTACACCTGGAAATTAAATTTTAACTTACCTTGAAAATATGAAGAAAAAAAATCCGAAACTCTACCTTCCCTTAGCAGCGAAAGAGTTCACAGAATGAAGTAGTAAAAAAGACTGCATTGTCTTTATTTACTCAGAAACTCAACAAAAGTTAAAACAGTTCATTTGTTAATTAAATTCGCTGAAACTCTGTGAGGGTGAAGGAGAAGAATAAAGGAAATGAAGCGCCAAGGCAACAACCACGTCACCTAACAAATGTCGTAGAAAGGAGCCAAATACGTAAATACACCGTATGTACGGGGGACAAGGTTGGTTGTTGAGTTGGCCCATCCATTCGATATTAGCGTGGCCATTTTATAAAATCAAACGTCACCGGGACCGCAAAGTGTAAACGTGTGCGTTGGTAACTCGAGCTACGCGTAACGGGTATGGAGACGAGTCCAACCTATTCCACCCGTCACGTGTGCTGACGTGGTACTGTTCCATCTAATTCAATAATAAAAGAATTTTGAATATATTTAATTGTGTGAGATTTAACTACAATGAATAGATCCTTTGGAGACCACCACAGGCCGCTTGATCATTATCAGTCGAGTTCAAAAAAGTTTTAATTAGTCAGTTAATGAGTTTTATTTTATAACTTAAACTATATTTGAACTTATTTTTCAAGTTAAATTGAATTTATAAAATTCGAGTCGAGTTGTTTAAATTTATGTTCAAATTAGTTGTAAATATTTATAATTATATTACAAATTTATGCCTTTTTTGATAAATCTTATATCTAATCTTAATCCTAGAGATAAGAGGAATGAGAGACTCCATGAGAAGGAAGAGAGTGCTCCGCGTCTTGAACCCATGACCTACGGAAATATGAGGAACAAAGATGACTAATTTGGTCAACCGGCTAAATGTGCTTGCTAAATTTATGCTTATTTAAATGACTCCCTATAATCATTTACAATATATATATATATATATTCATATGTAATATACATATATCACGCAGAGTTGAGCAACTCAATTTGAACTTGAAAATTAATCTACTAATAATTAAAAAATTTGAGTTATTCAAAGTTCCATTTGTAACTCAAAAACTCAAACTTTAATTTTAAATGTTTCGAGTCAATTTAATAAAATTATAATTCAAATCAAACTTTTAAGTAGAGTTGAATAAAAAATTCAATTCATCGAATCAAATTGAGTTTGGTGCCTAACGTTTTTACGGGTCACCTTAGTGCCTAACGTTTCATTCCGTAAATAAAATTGGGGTTTTCCGTCAACGACAGTAAAAATTTTCCGTTAACCAATTATAACATGAAACGTAGCATGTTTATTTATTTATTTAATTTTGAACTACTTTAAAATTATGAATTTCTTCAAAAATCCTAAAGTTTTAATTTCTTTCAAACAAACCCTCAAATTACATTTCTCTCACCGTCCGACATTCCCCACACGTCGACGGTTTCACCGTTATCACCCAAGCGTTAAGTATTTCACCGTTCAACATCCTACCCTTTAGCAGTTGGTTAGAAGCTCAATCGATCTCTTTTCTCTTTATTTTTAAATGTTCATCGACGACCCAATCGGTATCTCACAGTTTATTTGCCGATTTAGGGTAGTCGGTGGTGGTTGAATCGGTGGTGGGAGGGGAGGAATTTAGAGATTTAGGGTTTGGAATTGGGGATCTTAAAGAAATTAAAGATTTTAAGACTTTTTTTATAAAATTAAAGATTTTCTAATTTTAAAAAAATAAAAGTTAAAGAAAATATAGAATATGCCATATGTAATATTTTTATTGGATAACTAAAAATTTTTAACGTCCGTTACAAAAAATTTATTTTAAATTACGAAATAAAATATTAAATACTAAAATAACTCGAAAAAACGTTAAGTACCAAACTAAAAAAATAATAGAAATTGAGCATTTTTTTTTACCATTAAGCCTTTTCCTTGATACTCTTAAATATGCCTTTTCTTTTTTCCTTTTAAGACCTGCTAAAATTGATCGCAACGAATGAAATTCGAATAATTGATACCAGGTCATACTCATCCCACTACAGCGCCACGTGTGCACCTAGAGTTTCCTATCCGATCGTGACAGAAACTTCAATTGAATTTCAACAACCTAGTCCACCACTGACGTAAAGGGAATCGACGGTCAAGAATTCGTATATCGAAGGCATGAAATGAACCACGTGGCATGGAAATGGGCAGGGCATCTCCGACTCTGCCAACGACAACGAGGCCTGCTTAGTGCTTGCCCAAAAATAATACTATGTACATTTATTTTGTTTATTATTGACTTTTTATACAGTTTTAAAAACATTTTTATGTAAAAATGTATAAAAAAATGATGTAAAATAATTAAAATGACAATTTTATCCTTAAAAGGTTGAATTTTATTTTTTTGAGAAACTAAAAATGATATAAAAAAAATGTGCCTTATAAAAGTTGTTGATTTTTTCAATGAGACATTTTACGTAGGATGATTTTAAAATACAAAAAAAACATATTGAATGAGACAGACAGGTGCAAAACATGGGAAAATTATATATTTGGTCTTTATAGTATATGGGATTAAGAAGTTATGAAATTTTCAGACGACAATGTGACGTGTCGTCCAACAACTTTGTTTACTAAGCAACCCCTTGGGCGGGTCCTATTTGACGGAGAGCGCGTACAAAATTTTGACATCCCATTCTTATCTCTTTTACAAAACTATTTCTGTTGAAAGAAATTGGGTAAAATGTAAATCTAAACAATTGTTGGGCTTTTCAGGAAATTTTAAGGCCGAATGGATTGAGAGCTATTTCAATACCACAAAATATGTCTATAAATAAGGCCCAACGGGTTGAGTTTACTTACAAAATATAGCACCAATCTTTCTTCTTCTTGTTCCATGAATACATTAAATAATTAATCATGGTAGCATTAGCCGACGCTTATGATATATTTATTGTTAACATAAACAAGAGGAATTTCCATTTGTTGTCGTTCCAATTACAATTAGAGGAAAATATTTACTTGTTCACCTGCCGCCATTTGCAGGCACAGCAATAAACCCAATAGCCAATATTTAAAAGTTGCCGGCCTTGGGTGGGGTTGCCTACTCATGTTTAGTTTCCACCTTTCTAATTCTTATGCTCGATCCTTATTTTTTGATTCCAATGTGTTCTGATTTAGGCTTATAATTTTCGACGTCTGTTGGATTGAGTGGCAAACAACTCGATACTCTTTAAGTAAAGTTTCAAGTTTAAAACTTGTAGATTGAAAAGGCAGTGTTGATAGAGCTTAGTACATACAAACAACTTGAATTCGAACATAATCGGGTAAGTTGTGTAAAATAAATTGCAAGTAATTCCAGAAAACAATAGGAAGATATTAAGAATTCAAGATTACAATTCAAAAACTGCCTACAACCTAACAACATAAGAAAAGCAAAGAATGTGTGGGTCAAGGAACATAATCATGCTCAAGTGCTGGCTGTGTTCTGATCATTGAAGCACAAGGCATTTTATGATCTCCCCTAACCCAAAACGTATCCAATGCAACCGATGAATCGGATTCCTTCTCCATATCCTTTATCTTCCTCTTCCTCCACCATCTCAACACCACCACTCCCACCGAAACCGAAACCACTAGCCCGACGGCTCCGATGACACACCCTATAACCCACCATTTCCAATCCCTCCCTTTCTTCTCCGGCATCGGCGGCGGAAAAAATGGTGTCAATGCCGGTATCACAATGCAAAAATGCCCTGCCTTTTCGGTCACGCAAACATCTCGCTCCGTCATGTTCTTAAACTCAACCGACCCGTCATCTCCAAATCCGACACATTTAAGTCGTGTCACATTTTCTCCTCTCATGTCTAAATAAGGAAACCGAATCAAAATAGGCTTCCCGGTGACGTTCAATGTCGAATTCCCAACTGTTAAATCCGTGTAATCGTAAACCTCGAAGCCGATGACGGGAGAGACTAAAGAATAACCGGGGACATGATAATATTTCGAAGACCAATTCCCCATGTTATCATAAACGATAGCTAATCTTTTAACGTAAGGCAATGTTCTAACACTAGGTGGGATCTTAACAAATTCAGAATCGACTCCTCTGCCCCATAAACTCCCGCTACGTAGTCTAACAACAGAAACCTCCATGCCGGAGAAATTAGAAGGAAGTGAAACTCGGCTTAATGTACCTGTACGATGATGAATCGCCAATGTCTGATTTGCGTAATATCGAAACAAAACGTTTAATGCCTCCGGATCATAGCCACCCGAGCCGCTGCCGCTGCCACCGATGACCGACGATAACAACGATGAGAAAACCATGAAGATGATGAACCGATTTGTATCAGACCCCATCAAGATTACCCCATCAAGCTTTAATATTCAAGTTTTAGCCACAATGCAAACAGAAAGCATTAAAAGAAAGCTCTCAAAAGAGTAGGAGATGTAAATGGAGATTATCCGTATTAAAACAAGAACAATAAAGGAAAGGGTTCCATTAAAATAGTGAATATTACTTATATAAATGTGTTGTGATGAAAAAGGGAAAACACAGCGGTGGCAACGAGGAGGGATAAGTTCCGTAGGGTAAGAGAGAGAGAGGACGAACATGTGTACTTACACACACCTCCTTCCAAAATTAGGGTTTGGTTATTTTTAGGCAAATGGACTTTGGAAGTTCGTCTTCCTCGCCATTTGGTGAAATTAAAAATTCAATAAGTTAAAATATATGGAAGGTTTTTATATTATATATTTTTGGTGAATTTCGTCTCATTTATTATATAAAGAAAGATATGTATATTTATATGTATATATCACATTTAAAAAAATAATCATATCAAGTTATTTGATGTATATTATCGAAAATATATGATGAAACTGGTCTAATGTATGTATATTGTATACATATATGACATATTTCTTAAATAAGATACGTAAGGTCATTAACTCAAACGAGTTGGCCTATAAACAATTTGCAACCATATGTAGATATAATATTGTTTTGAAGATGTGGTTTGGTTGGGGAGTGGACGGCTGCTATTTTGCAAGGCATAGGGATTAAGAATAAGCATTTCAAATGAAGCGGTTCCAATTTACTAGATCAACCTTCAAAAACTCAAAACGATGATTTGTTGGTCCTACAAGTCAACTGGCTTCTGCCATTCACAACGCGTTATTAAAGCGGTGCACCGGCGTTCCACTTGGGTTTTATTTATTTATACCATATGCTGTACAATAATAAATGTTCATAAAGTTCAATTAATTTTGTTTACTAGAATATTAAATAAATATTACCTTATAATTATTTTATTATTAAAAATAATTATCAATGATACTCATATTTTTTTATATGAATTTGAATTTCCACATTTATTTGTAAACACCTCTTTAACCAAATAATAATTTATTTGTTAATTGAATTTAATTTAATTAATATTATCGTTAAAATAATACATAAAAAAGATAAACTCAAACATGTTTAAACCATTTAATATCTTTTGATTTAATATAATCCCATTAAATTGGGTCTATGACGAAGTATCACATTTCGATTTCAAGCAAATTGATGATTAAAAAACAGATCAAACCCATTGTTCAACTTGGTACATACATATTGAATTTTGCTAGGGTCAAAGTGTAAAAAAAACGACAACAAAAAGAAATAAAAAAAGTTAGTGCAGCTAAAGTAAATGATGGATCGAAGCTCATATGGTTAGTGCCTAATGGTTAACTCAGCCCTAAGATGGAGAACACCGTTTATGAAGTAGAGACTGTCTTCAGCCATGAACGATGTCCAAGGTATGGCGAATAAATTTCGATAGCCAACAGCCTTGCCGCCGGTGAATGTGTAGTTGCCCTTGTATTTGTTAACGAACTCCTCTGTTGGCTTTGACCTTGCTGCAAATTCGTAATCTACTGCAAAACTAACCGAACCCTTTTCCTGCATTCCCAAGAACAACCCAAAGCAGTGGAATGAGCTCTGCTGGTCCATGTTGCAATGAGCTGACAGGAAGAAACCTTGTCCTCCTAGGTGGAAGGCCTGAGAATAAACCCGTCCAGATGGGAATAGATTAGCACACTCCTCCCTCTTCAAGTCTAGGTATACAACACATTGTTGACGGGGAACTTCAAATTCAACCACTTTAACGGGACGATATTTGTAAGCTCGCTCAATAAAAAAGCGACGGTTCAAGGTGGCAGACTCCTCTGCAGCCAAACTCCGTTGTCTATGTGGGGCTTCAGCTTTGAAAAGGAGAGCCTCAAGCACAAGCTTCGATGAAAATTCATGATCAAAATCATTACATGCCAACACCTTCTTAAGCTTCCTGCACGTCATGTAAGGGAAACGAATAAAGCATGCAAGGCGTGAACCAAGAACTTCTCTTCGCTCCTCCAATTGGGGGTACTGAACCCTGGCCCACTTCAAAACGAAGTCGTAAACAGCATCTTCAGATGCAATTTGCAGATCATCACTGGATAATATTGCCTCAATCCCAGCTAGTGGCAAAGCCATTACCTCTTCTTGGAACCTTGTAAAAAGTGTGGCAAAAGCATATGTAAGCCCTCTAAATATGCACAATTTTCACTTTGACAAAAACGAGAGATAGAGAAGTAAACTCACTGTTCAGACTGTTATGTTGCCATTAAAAATACCTTATAGCATTGAACTTTTGTACTTTTCCTTTTTGAAAGAACAATAAAGTTCATTCCATGTTGAACATGACCATTTTCAAAATATACAGATCAAAATAGCTCAGAAAAGAATACTGCTAGGACCATGTTTAAGATGAAGAGTGGATCTTATTGAACATCGGTTTTTGTCTTGCAGGAAACCAAAACTGGATAAGGCATGTACCACATTGCAAGGCTAATAAAACTATCAACTCATGTAAAAAAAATACATAATACAAAACATGAACAGGTGCTTACTTGGTCATGTCCTTGTAACGGGAAGCAAGATACTGTTTAGCAGCATCAGTCAAAGGCTGGACAGCTTCACCCATTAAAACACTAGATGGAAGATCCAAATAGAGCAAAGCTGACTCTGGTGTCATAGGCAAATTGCGCAATAGCCGGCTGCAATATCTCATACAAGAGGCAACCTCAAATTTATCAGCAGCCATCAGCACATCAAGCAAGGCAGGTGCGGTGGTGACGGATAAAGTGTTGCTATACATAAAATTCAAAAGTTCCATGAGGGCAGCTTCCTCTGTACATCAAAAGTAACTTAAAAAAATGTCATTTCAAATTTGCCAGCTCAAACCTATTTGAATAACTAACATAGCCAAGAACACTAAAATGAAGTTTATGTATACCAGAGGCACTAATTCTTAAGGTTACATGTCGTTGCTCTGACTCTCTCATTCCATTTGAAAAAAGCTGCAATCAATGAATAAACAAATATACGTATAAGCATTTACCTATGAAGAGAAGCATAACAAATATTCTTATAAGCTGTATTTGCATTATAGAAACACAATATATATTTCCACTTTCTCTTTTAAAACCTATTACTATTTATTACATATCTTACCTTGTAGAAGAATGGACTTTTTGCGGCTAAAATGGGAGAGCTGATATGCAATGTTTTAACTCTCACAACTGTAGAACAATCCATGTTCCAACTTGATTCATTGCTATTTGCATCCTCATCGCCTACAAAAGTTCAAGAAGATCAAAATGCTGATTATGCCACATTCGAAACAAACAAGAGCCAGGGATAATGCAGTCATGGAACAAGGAGTAATTATTCAAAGTGACAAACTAAAATCCTCTGTTAAGTATACTATTTAAGAAATAAAAAAATTCTGCATGCCCGTAAGTTTCTAAAAGTAGTGTTTTGCTTAATTGTAATCCAGATCTTTGGTAAATGAACCATGTAGTATGTTGTCAGGAAAACATAAAAACTTAATTCTACAAGTACTAGCAAGGTCTTTGGTAACCATGTTCAATTGAAAGTTTCCAGATCTTTAAGCATAAAAACTTGTATAAGCAGTAAATGAACCATGTAGTATGTTGTCAGGAAAACATCAAAACCTGATTGGGTTTCTTCAACCATTGCCACTGCATCCTCATCTTGCTTTTCACAGCCCACAGCATCATCCATATCAGGTTGGTTGTCATTTAAAACCTGCTCCTCAGGACATATACTAATATCCAAAGCTACAAAAAAATATATATAAAGGAAAAAGGGTTAAACACTAGCCTGAATTATAAAACAGACTTCGTTTATATAGAAGGCATATGGTAGCAAAGATTAATCATCAATATTCATGAAACACTGAATCTGGATAAAAACAAGCGAGACCCAGTCCTTTTTATTCACAAAATTATCCAACAAGCAGAAATTCCTTGATATAATTTTCCTTCAAAACTTCCAAATTTCCCAAAACTAGTAGAGCCCTAATTTTCACAAAGAAACACATAGATGCAAAGTAAGCTACAATTTATTTTGTTTTTTCTTTTTAATTTTGTCTCATTTTCTAAGTAACCAAACAGAAGTAACGACATCCATTTAGGAAGACTTAAGGGGGAACATAAACAAACCATTTTCCTTCTTGATATCCTCTCGGCGCCTCTTGCGGTGGCGAGCCCAATCGGTGATGCTGGTGCAACCCTCTCCATCGGGAGCGCAGTCGGAGGGCCCACCCAAAATCTCGATCCTCAGAAGCCGGTCGGAGAAATTACTATCGTTGAAAGCGAAACCGAAGTCACCGCCGGATCCTGCAGCACCACGAGTGCAATCGGAGTCCATCTCATTTCTCGGGTCGAACAGATCCGAATTCAATTGGTCTCTCATCACAATCCCTGAACCTAAACCCTCTCCTGGTGCTTGTCGCCCCCTTTCTACCTTTCAAAAAGAAGCTGAAAATACGAGATAATGAAACACGTAGCTGAACAAAAGAAAACCCTAGAAAACGAAGAGCTGGCGTTGCCTAAAAGAAGGTAGGAGATTGATTAAGTTGCTGCAACTGGTAAATTACCAACAAATTCAGTATAAAAACGAATTAGCTTCGCAGGCATTTTATACGAACTTTTGTTTCGGAAATTTTTTTAAAACAAAAGGATAAAGTACACCCGAAGTCATTGAACTATGACTAAGTTATCGTTTTGGTCACTGAACTTTAAAAATTACAAAATGATCATTTGTTTTAGGGTAAATTACACCAGATACCACTACAATTTAAGTTTAGTATCAATTAAACCACTAAACTAAAAATTGATATTAGTTTAGCACTAAAATTTAGTTTAGACTTCAATTATACCATCGAGCCATTAAAATCAATGATGTGGACAGATCTTAACGGCCCACACGTGCAATGACGTGGAGGGATTTAACAATCCGGTGGTACAATTGAAGCTTAAACTAAAGTTCAGTGCTAAAGTAATATCAATTTGTAGTTTAGTAGTATAATCGATACTAAGTTTAAAGTTTAGTGGTATCTGCTATCTAGTGTAGTTCACCCTTAATTTTATCAAATTGTTACAAAACAGTCACGTGACGTTATACTAATAACAAAATGATAAGTTTAATGATTATTTTTAACAATTTAATGAAATTTAAAGGCCACTTTACACCAATTTGATAAACTTATTGACCATTTGGTAACGTTGCAGTGACCATTTTAAAATAGTTTGATACATTTAATGATTATTTTATAATAATTTGATAAATTTAATGATTATTTTGAAAATTTTGTGACTAAATTATTCGTTTTACATAGTTTAGGTACCTCTTGTGTACTTTACCCTTAAAATAAACAAAATCTAAGTTATTGTTTAAATTTTGGTTTTAGCGATCATTTTTTAAGCATATATGCTTAATTAGAGTAGATTTGGAAATAGCCAAAGAAGGGAATTATAAATCGGTCAGTAGTGGTGAGCTCTAACATATTTTGTTTATTAAAGTAATCTCGTCAGCTTTTTTAATTTTAATTTTGTTTTCCTTCGTTTTGGTAAATGACATTTAGTCTTGGTTGGTATGTAATAATAAAAAAATGTTAGACCGAGACTTAAAAGTTTAATACGCTCTTAAATTTTTACAAAAAAAATTAATTAAGCTTTTAATTTTTTTTGCACCCAATTAAGCTCTTAAACTAAAAAAAAAATCAGTTTGGCTCTTTGACCAATGTTGACCGTTAACTGTAATTTTTTTTTAATTTATTACCATACATGTTACAATAGAATAATATCATTTTTCATTTCTAGAATTTTTAAAATTTAATTTTTCAAAATATATAAAAATCTGAAAAAATCTAAAAATTTCAAAAATTCTGGACAATTATTTTAAATATATATATATAATATTTTTAATTACGAAATTTATTTAAAAATAATAAATAATAAATTTTCAAAATATTAAAATATTAAAATATTTTAGAAAATTAAAAATATTAATATTATTATACAATTAAAAAAAATAAATATAAAAATATAAAACAATAAAAGTTGTTTTGGTTTTTAAAATAACTTTTATTGTTTTATATTTTTTCAATTTTTATAATTTTATAATAATATTTTATTTTTTAAAATTTTTTTAGAATATTTTCATCTTTTGAAAAATTATGATTTATTATTTTTGAAAAAAAATGGAATTAAAAAAATATTTTTTTATATTTTTAAAATAATTTTTAGAATTTCTAGTTTTTAATATTTTTTAGATTTTTTTCTTCTGATTTTTATATATTTTTTAAAAATTAAAAATTCTTATAAATAACAAATGACATTATTTTGTTGCGACACGTGTAAATTTTTTTTTATAAAAAAAACTGTTAAAGTTAACGGTCAACGTTGGTCAAAGAACCAAATTAATTTTTTTCTTGAGATTAAAGGCTTAACTAGATAAAAAAATTAAAAGTTTAATTGATTTTTTTTTGCAAAAGCTTAGGAACTTATTGAACCCTTAAACCTAGATTAAAATAAAGAAATAAGGGTATGATTAAGGAATATTTAATTCTAAGATTAAAAAAACGGATTTTGAATATCAACTTGTCGCCTTTAATTAGTATGGATGGTTAACGTTTTCAAAATAACTAAATAATCCCAACAAAAAGTGTTCACATGAAGATAAAATAATCCCAACAATGATCGACTTTGGTTAGTAATCAGTTGCTTCAAAATGGTAATAATTGCACTTTTAATCCATTTACTTTGATGTACACAATTTAGTCCCTAGATATTCATGGTGCAATTGGTGAGTGTTCATTCTAAAATCTTATTTTTCTTAGGTTAATTATTTATTTTATTGATTATACTTACCTGAGATTTTATTTATGTCCACCAATGTACAATTTATAATATAAAATAGACTAAAGATATATAACCTCTAAATTATTTTTAGATCTGTCATTGATTGAATAAATCATATAACTGATAATTAATTAATTTAGTCGTTATATAATAAGTCTTTATATTATTCCGTCTGAATCAATAAATTAATACCGATGGTTATAAAAAACAAATAATATCAATGAAGTAGCACATATATTCTAAGGTATTGGTGCTTGGCCACCGACTTGTAGGTTGAACAAATCCACCCAAGTTGGTAATATAATAAGAAGCGATTACGTTGTGAATTCAAAACGTAGCCGCCCTCGCCATTGGTTGCCAAGTCTTTCTTAACATATTTTATAGTATAAAGTTATTTCATCAACAAACACTCAGCAGTCGATGGACCGTCGTATGCACTTCGGCTACACGGTGACAAATTGTAGCATAAATATTCATTCAACAAAGAAAACACGTGATGGTGATGTAAAATCAATATTTATTTGCCCAACAAGTAAAAGGTACATTGCGATATTAAAGAGATGACATGAGTTTGAATCTTAAAGACGATATTATTGGCAGTGACAATTTCGTATTCTAAACATAAATTATAATACGAACATGCATATTACTAGAAAAACTCAATATTTATTTGATTAAGCATGGGAATTAATGATCTGAGTAAAAATATCATAAGATTGGAAACTAATACTCTAATAATAATATTCCGATAATCAAATGCATTGTATTTGTACATAATAAAAATTATAATTCTATAAATCAAAATATTATTATAATTTTTCCGTTTGTTAGGATAACATCAGAATTCAATCAAATTATACCTCCAAACTATCTCGTCAGATTTTACAATTTACATGTAATCTTTGCATATATAAATGTTATTACCTAAAATTCCTTTGTAATAGGTTTGAATCCAGACTTGTGAATGAAATAAATTGGAGTACAAGATTGTCTCGAGAAATTACATGAAAATACATGCAATAACCAGCTTTACTTCAAGGAAAAATCATATATCCATGATATATGCAGCATAAGCAAAGGGACTGCAGAGAAATTTGAAGAAACACTTATTGGTGCCAAATGAAAGCTTAAATACTCTGCAATTGAGAAAAATTAGAACTTGTGTATGTGTATATGCAGTATATACATAAAGATATAAGCCGCTTTACCATTCCCAGAGATAAACTATGGCGCAATTTCAAGTCTCGGTTCGAAGCAAAATCCGGTGAAGAGATGGAGCGGGAATTTCTTCGATACCGGACACTTGGTTGACCATTTCCAGAGTTTCCTGTTCATGTCGAAAACAAGAAGAGCCGGAGCACCATAGCTTTGGATGTATATGAGATTATCAGTACCACTACTGGCAAAAACATCGTCCAACTCACCAAATCCTTGGAAAAACTTATTGGGCATACGAGCAACCTCGACCCAATTCCTACCATCCAAAACCCATATGCCTATGCCCTTGATTATGTCGGGTCGATCTTGCTTCCCAATCCCTCCCACCATGACTAGCTTTTCCTTTAGGTTCATCAGTCGACCACAGGTAAGAGGGCCCGGTACTAGAATAAAACTCCTTGTCAATGGGGATGATCGGCTGGTGAGATTGTATGTAACTAGACGATGACGATTCCCGGGTGTGCCACCCCCAGTTGAGTAAATCAGAAAATATAACACCCCATCACAGATTACACTTTCATCTCCACCCCTCCATCCTGTCAGAACCTCAGTCAAGAAGGTCGCCCACATCATTGTTTCCGAATCATAAATATGAATCGAAAGGTCCCATTGGAAAAAGTTTCCAGGAACTTGTTTAGACTTCACAATGGATACAGTGTAATTATGTGATGTCCGGTTCACAGAGATTGACAGTGCACTGTAATCAGAGAATTTCACACCCGGAGGCTCCTCGAGCTTCTTGCAACGTTTGGTGATAGGGTTACAGGTATGCAACTCGCTTCTACTATCGTTGTCCATGAAACAAACCAACCCGCATGATGAAGCGATGAACCAGTTAGGAGTCTGAATGCAGGGCAGTTCGATACCATACCACTTTCGAAGGATCGGGTCATAGGCATAACCGACTGGTTCATCGGAATTCGTGAACATGAAATACCAAGGCTTTTGTGATAGGACACTTGACAAGTTCCATAGGAACCTTTTGGAACTGACAATCTCATGCCATCTTCTACACACAGAACCAGCTCTGAATATGCTAGCAATTGGGAGATAAGCCAAGATTCGTTCCAGCAAGTCATCGGGTAGGATTAAGTCCGCGGAAACCAGAGTCATTTCTTTATTACCTTCATCACTCTGTTCTGAGAATGACTCAAGGTCACCGATGTCTTTTGACATGTCATCGAAGCAATGGTTGATCCATGAAGCCTCTCCTTTCATGACTAAGAGCAGGTAAAGAAAATTCCTGAGAAATGAATTTCTTCACAAAATCAAGCCAATTATTTGGCCTAGACATATAATATTACAAAAGGCATGACAAATAATTTATACAATCCATACTATGAATAAGTCAAGCAATTTCGAAGTGGAAAGGGCGAACAAAAGTCGATTAAAATACGACGAAATCGTTAAAAGAATAATTTGATCTCCCACCAAATTCCCTCAAAACAACAGCAGTGAACAAACTATGTTTAAATGTCTGCAAAAACTTGTTTCCTTAGCAAAATGATAATCCCATTGCCAAGCAACCCCATAGCTTGAGAAAGGAGAAAACAACAAGTAGAACCTTTGTACATATAAATCATATATATGTAAGATTATACACATAGACAGAGATACAATAGATTAAGCAAACAAATTGGCCATTAGATGATAAAACTAGGACACTGAATTTAGTCATTTATAAATCTAAAATCATATAATTGAATAAATGCAGAGGCAAAAAACAGAAAAGTGTGAACCAGCCATTTATTACTCTAAAAAGGAGAAAAGCATTTATAGATATCAACATCAAAATGATATAAAAGGAAAAAAGAAACACGTTTAAAACCAGATTTCTTACTAAAGTAGGAGCCTTTAATCCAAAACAAGTTGTAAATATACAACCTTTGATGAATCTAGGCCATCCTTATTCCTTACCTATCAATCTAACATCAAAATGAAAAGAAAAAAAAACCCACAAAATTAAAACACCACTAGATTACAGTCAGGCAAACAGATCAACAAAAAGATGAAAAATTGATTCAAAAAAGAACGTGGTCACGAACCTGTATGTGCTAGGCCTGGTTCCAGGGTAAATGAACAAATGGGTGCTGGTATATTCGAACAAAGTTTCGAGATTCAACCAAAAAAATACAAAGTAAAATCAGCAAACTGTAAAACTTAAGACCTCGTAAAATGAAGCATTTAAAGAAGATGAAATGGGGGCGAAAAGTGAAAATTTCCTGCCTTTTTTCACTCAAATAGCAGAGAACAGTGAACTGCGTTACTCAAATTCGGAAGCAAAACCCATTTCAAAGAGAGGAAGAGAAAGAGCAAAGAGTGGTAGCAGACAAATCAGAGTTTTATTATTTATTTATTTGTGTTTCTGTTTTGCTGTTGTTATGAACAGAATAGAGAAATAAAAGAGACGACAGGCAGGGAATGAAGAAAGAGAGAAAGGGTTGTTTGTGCTTAATGCTGTATAAAAACGCCTCTTTTATAGTTCTAATGGAACTCTCAATCAGGTCCTGCCATAACGATGAGATTTACGTATTGAAAATTATGCTCAGATTCTTTTTAAAATTGTTTTTTCTTGTTTAAATATCATTATTTAATTTATTAGTAGTCTAATTCAGATCGAATTTTCAAAAAGGTTTAATATAAGACAATTCTCCTAATGCGATATTTTTCATTCTCAATATCAAAATGCGAACTACTTGATTTAAGGCATTCAACACTTCATTTTCTAGACCATGTTGGAATATTCTTTTTAAAATTATCGATTTTTAATTTGGAAAACACTTTCATACACAAAGTTTGTGTAAACTTCGAGATTTAGTTTATAGTTTAGGGTATATAGATTTAGGTTGCAGGGCGTAGAATTTAAGATTTATGATTAAAATTTATAGTGTAAGGTTTAAGATTTAGAGTTTAGGTTTTAGGGTGTTAGAGTTAGGAATTTAGGCTTTAAATTTTTTTGTTTAAATATGAAGGGTTGTGTAAACTTTTATAAACAGTTTGTATATCAAAATATAATTTAATTAATTTATTGATTAATTAATATAATTCAAGTGTTATAAAAGTTCATTTAAAAAATGACCATCATAATTTAATTTTATTTTATTCACAACATCAAAATTTGAATATAAATATTAATTGTGATTACATTTATTTATTATTTTGTTTGTAATAATAATCGCAATCTTATTTTATTTATAGTAATCTTATTTTTTAGACGTTTAAATTTAAAAAAAATCATTTGAAATCAGATCTTCATCAGTATTCTATTTGGGGTTTCTTCAATTTAGGTATACCAACCAAAACAAGTTAGCCCAAAAATGTTACTCAGATTTCCACCATTGGGGTAGTTTTTGTTTCTTCTTCCATTGATTTGCTTTTAACACTTTAAGAAAAGTCCTTTGCCACAGGGCTGAGATTAGGGCCGAGAAAGAAAAAAAAAACAACCAAACCGAAAATCAAAATAAAAAAGAAAATAATCAAATAGTTTATTAAAAATAAATTTAAAATGAACAGATGTAATTATAAAATTATATTAGATGCTAAAAGCTTAAATTTAAAAGTTGTGATTACCAAAATTCAATTGAATTCAATTTTTTATTTTATTCATAATTATTTTTAATTTATTATAATAAAAAAAGTGTGATGTATTTCAGAAAATGAAAATAAATTATAAGCATATAAGAATGATTAATTATTTTTGTTTAGTTCAGGAATTATTTTTGTTGAAATATTAACATAAAAAACATTCAAATTTATCAAATAAATATAAAAACCATAAGTAATCTATTTTATTAAAACAAAAAATAGCATGAAAAATTAAGAACCAGACTGATTTAAATCAAATTAAAACAAACAATTACAAATCTAATCTCTTTTTTGGATTAGTGGTGCCATGGCAGTATGGCACCATGGACCATGTCTCCATGGCCATGACTCTTAAATTTTTTTATTTTGTTAAAAGCAAATATGATCAATAAAGATCCTCTTTGCTTTTCTAACGATTAAGTATAATTATTGTATTTATACTTTTATTTTTATAACTTAAAAACAATATAATTATAAATTGAATACACAAATATATAGAAAACAAAAATCATATAATATTTAAACAAAATTATAACAGCTTTTGTTAACAAGTTGTGTTATATCAAAGGGTTAAGAAAATATATGAACATATATTATCTTTTAATTATTTTAAGTAAAAAAAGCACAATTATAATCATCTTACTATTATTAAAAAACACGATTATAACACATAAATAATCCCGATTCTAGAATGTTTTCTTGTTGAGTTCTCCAATTATAAAAAATTATAAAATAGTCACCGGTATAAAAAAAATATAACAAATTAGTGAATAGTCTTTAAACGATTACAAAGCATATATAAAATGTTAAAAACTAGAAACCAGTTGAAAAAAAAAAGCAGATGATAACCTGACTGCTAAATTTAAGTTAAGTTTTTCTTTAATACCATCAATTAAATATGCATAACTTTTTTTTCAACGAAATTAACAATCATTTTGATGATTGTAAATGTAAATGAGTACCGAGATACTTGAATTAACTTACAGACTACATATCAAAATATATAATAAATTATTATACAAAGAATAATAAAAAAACATCTAAATATAGTATACATTGCGCATATAATAACGACTTTGTTAAAATCGTATTAGTCTCGAAACTAAAATCATCCTTATTTTCTATTCGAAGTGAAAAAAGCTAAAAAATTTCCTATTAAAGTTTGAAGTATGACTCCCCAAGAGCCTGCTCGCCTTTAATAATAGAAGCAAATACATATACACAACAATATTTAAAGTTACATTTCATTATATATATATATATACACGTTTGTAGATTAAATTCTTTTAATAAAATAAAAATTAATTACTACCTCATTTCATAATCTTCTTAATGACACACCAAAGTTATAGAAATACTTGAAGTTCGTATTCTTGTTCACCAATCTTGACATAAATTTTTTACGATTTTGGTAAATATTTGATTTACATGCTCAACATTTGTGTTCTTAATCCATTTAACTAAACTACTAATATCAGTTATTTTCTTGATGTCACTATTATTTGTATTTTTTTTTACTTTTTTATACTTTAACTCTAAACTATTGGAGGATTTTTATTTTCTCGGTAAATACTTCAAGTGAGACGCTCTCCATATAATAAAATAATAATAATAAAAAAGTAAAAAATTGTATTGAGCGAAATCAGAATTAAAAAGAAAAAAAAGACAACAAAAAAAAGAGAAAAATAGAACTTTACATAAAGTACTTTGATTTTTATTATTCAAGAAATTAATGATACAAATGAAGTGGGTAATGTATTTATTTATAGTAAATGAATTACATCTAATGACTAAAACGAATGATACCAACGGCTAAGGTGTGTCCACTTACCGTGAAGGTGTAACATGAATGTTCACATTTATCTTCTAGAATATTCTTTCGTAAAATGTCACATATCCTCCTACTAAGGTTAAGTGAACACCCTTCTAGCATTGTCCAAAAATCTGGTTAATATTAGTGGTTTGGTAAAGTTTAATATGTTGTGAAGAACCTCTTGAACAATACGCGCACAAATTTTAAGTCTGTGATAATATATTGAGTCCAACTTTACCTTGCTCAAATAAGAAACGAGCTTTTAAGTTTTAACGTGATCTTTCCTCCTTTCATATATGTATACACACGAAAACAAAATTCTGAAATTTCATTTACATTAGTATATAAATTATAATTTCATAAAGAATAGGTTTTTTTCGTGGTTTTTGTTAATGAGAATCCAAATAATTTTTTATTTTTTTAAAAATAAAAAATTAAATTTCATTAGAATATGAAAAAAAACTCTAAACATTAGAGAAACTCGAAATTATACTAAAAAATAACTTATATAAAAAGTATATAAAAACTAAAAAAAATCAATTGAAATCATCATCTTCATCAGTATTCGATTTGGGGTTTCTTCAATTTAGGTATATACTTAACCAACCAAAACAAGTTAGCCCAAAAATGTTACTGAAATTTCCACAATAGGGTAGCTTTTGTTTCTTCCTCTATTCATTTGCTTTTAGCAGTTATAGAATTTGCTTTATGATAGATAAAAAATCGACTCAATCGAAATTTTTAAACAATGTATAAAATATAAATTTAAAAATCATATATATTTGACAAGCATTTATCAAGCTGCAAAATCAAACCTGTTTAAAATTTAATTTATATACCAATGTGCCAAAATTATGGCACAATTATTTGTATGCTGAGATCAAAAACAAAAAAACAAAAATTCTCATAACCAAATACAAGAAAGGAACTTTATTATTATTAATTTGGTTAAAAATGTATTTTAAAATAGAGAAATCTCATACGTCAATAGTAAGACCAAGTGGAATAAGTTAGTAGTATCTGTCAAGATGATGCATTTTTAAAAAATAATAATAATAACAATAATTAGATATTTAGGCAAATTTGGGAGAATAATCCAAATGAAAAGTAATATTTGGAATATAGGGGATGTTAGGGGATATATGCCATTTTTTTACAATGCATGGTAAATTTGAAAAAAAAATATATTAAAAAAGGAGGACATCACTTGTAGGTGGCGTCTTTGCAAGAAAAAAATTAAAAAAATAGAAGACGCTACCTGCAGGTGGCGTCTTCTCTCATTCACTGTAAAAAAATGGCCTAGATCTCCCAACATTCCTTATATTTTAAATATTACTTTTTAAATAGATTATTCTCCCAAATTTGCCAGATATTTAATTAATTATTTAGTCTAAATGGCCATTGGTGTTTAGCCACCATGAATGATTTTTTTAGGTTGCTATGTTTGTAATTTGTGTGTATATATATTTCCATTTGATGTAACATATTTTGGAGTATATGGTTATTTTTTATTTATTTTGGTGCATAGCAAATACGTATAGGTATATAAAACTCGTTAAGCTTTCAGTCATGATTCTCAAATGAGACGGGCAAAATATTAAATTACGATAACCTCTATTAAATGTGTGTATAATTGTGATAATGATAGGAGTATTTATTAAACAAAACTACATTATCTCGTTAAATATTTATAAAAATAAATATGAATGGTTTTTATTTTTATGCTACGTTTGAAATAGTTTGGTTTAATCTTTTTTGGTATTACAAATTTCATATTTGAGTGAATTTTTTTTCGTGTTTGTAATATGTTCTTTGTCACAATGTTCTGCTCCTGAGTTAGTCAACTTATATATTCGCAACGGAACTCGGACCGACATGAAACTTGAGAGCATGTTACCTTTAAACAATGCCCTTGAACATATAAGGTATTGGTTTGGAATATTTTGCTACTTGGTAAATTGCTCTGTTGATCTATTACTTATAGAACCAGGGTTGGGAAGAAGTGTATTAATAATCTGTTTTCATTTATGTTTGCATGTTCTTTTTATTGCAGTGGGTATATAAAAATGTTGATTTGTCTTCAAAATAATCTATCTGCACGGTGATAGTTTGTTTTTTTTAAGCACAATGGTTGTTGTGCTTTAGGAATGTTGGGATTAATTAAATCTAGCGTGATTAGTGATGAAACTAAATAGGGGTTGGAAGGGGCAATTGGCCCTCACTTTTAATATTTATGTTGTGTTCTCCCAATCGTAAATTCTAATTCTGTCCCCGTATATGACAATTTTGGTCATTGAGAAAATTCTAAAAAGAGACCCGCTAAAAAAGGCGGGTACACAAATCTTTACAAATACTTATAAGAATTTATGCATATGTACCGAAATTCTTACAAAAACAGTAAGAAATTCGGTATACACATAAATGCTTACCACTTTTATGTACATACCAAAATTCTTACAAAAGTAATAAGCATTTGTTATATACCGAATTTCTTGTTGTTTTTGTAAGAATTTCGGTACATATACATAAATCATTACAAAAGTGGTAAGCATTTATGTATATACCGAATTTTTTACTGTTTTTGTAAGAATTTTGGTACATATGCATAAATCCTTATAAGTATTTGTAAGGATTTGTATACCAACTTTTTTTAGCCTCTTTTTAGCGGGTCTCTTTTTAGAATTTCCCCATTGTTTAGGTATAGCGATTAGATTGGTATTATATAAGATTTGAATTAGGTTATCCTGTGTTCTACAACACTTTTGTGGTTTTAAATTTTTAATAATATTAATACTAATTTTGCCGTGAGAAAAATAATTATTGATTTTGACTTGGTATTAAATGTGATCATTAACAAATAATTATTAAATTTGATCATTAACTTTTTAAAGTTTGAAGATATTATTATTATTATTATTATTATTATTATTATTATTATACTTTTTTCACGTCTGAGTTTAGTTTCAAGGTCACATTAAATACGTTCCAATTTGTTTTTTTATTTATTATTATATTTGTTAATAGATGACTCTACCATGCTCGACAAGCGCAGTTGAACACCACTAACGATGAATACTGCTAAACACTATTAAATTAATTAATAAAAATTCAAAAGACTCAACATATAATTATAAATTATTTAAACATATAATTATAAATTATTTAAAATAAAATATTAATTAAAGTATTTTCCATATATATAATATTTTAATTTTTTTTAAAATAATTGGATCAAATATCAACTTTAGTCAATTTTAAAAATAAAATCCTAAACCCTAAATTATGAGCAATAAGACCTAACCCTAAAATACTAAACCTTAAACCATAAACCCTAAACCCTAAAAACAAACATTGTGTTTAGGCTTTAAGGTTTATTGTTTACAATTTAGGGTTTTGGGCTTTGGGTTTCATGTTTAGGGTTTAGGGCTTATAGGGTTAGGGTTTAGAGTTTACAATTTTGGGTTTCGTGTAACGACTTGAAATCTGGGTTAGCAAATCGGGTCTCGGATCCGGGCTACGGGGCCATTATTTTGAGAGCCCAAGTTATGGGTAATTAAGTGTGGGCCCATTAGTTTGGATGAGGATGATTGTTGAATTTTAAATAGGTGGAGTGTGGGAGAAAAATGAAAAGAAGATATTATTGAGGAGAGAGAAAAAGAAAAAGTGGGTGAGAATGAGAGAGTGTTTTAGAGAGAGATGAAGTAGTTTTACTTAGATCTAAGGGTGTTCTGACCATCGTGGAAGCTCACCCCTGGCACCATTGAAAAGGCCTCGCCGAGACGAGTCGGCTGGTGGTTACGGTGTCGCTGTTAGAGTCGTTGTCGAAGGGGATGAGAGAGAAAAAGTTTTAGGGTTTCGCGTTGAGGAGGTGCAGGTGTTCAAAATAAAAAAATGTCGCCACTATCGAGCTTAAGAGGTGCCAAAATGTCGGACTGGCAAGCTCGCCGGTCGATTCCCACCGCTAGAAGCCGCACGCGCCGCCTCTGCGCGTGGGCGACGCCTAGCTGCTTTGGCAGCTATATCGGCTCGAGTTGAGCCGTTGGGCTCAAGCCGCTGGGCAAGCCGGTCGAGCCGGCCTGCTGA
Organism: Hibiscus mutabilis; assembly: GCA_019671005.1. Taxonomy (NCBI): domain Eukaryota; kingdom Viridiplantae; phylum Streptophyta; class Magnoliopsida; order Malvales; family Malvaceae; genus Hibiscus; species Hibiscus mutabilis. The sequence continues at coordinate 4,079,308 of CM033734.1, read as the reverse complement.
GCTGAGCCCTAGCTGGTCTGCCAAGCTGTACTTCGAGCTGAGCCCCCTTCTTAAGCTGAGCCACTGTTGACCAGCAGCCGTCACCGTCGTTATTGACCGTTATTGACCATTAACCGATGTTGACTTTTTTTGGGGACCTTACCTAAGAGTTTCTCGATGTTCTGGATCTATTGACGCAATTTGTTTTTCCAAATTCGAAATTATTAAGCTGTTTTTATGCAATTGACCTTTCGAATTCATTAAAGTTTGTGATTAAGTGATATTTATGGAATTAATTTATATACGAGGATTGTTTGGGATCGGATATCAGATCAAGTAAAATATTCGGGAAGCTCGGATAAGGATTTTAGCATATCGGGTTAAGGTTAGTACACATAGAACTCATATTACTTCATGAGCATCATAAATGTAATTGTTTTGTGTGTTAGTATTTGCAAATTAGGTAGACGATGAACATGCATGTATGGAGACTAATAGTATATGACTCGATATTTTGAGATGCATGATGATGTTACAGATATGATGAGACTAGTGGAGGCTTTAGAGACCGTGCAGGGTCGTTCGTGATGCTTGTGTGATAATCTTGATGCATTGTTTACTTGTTCGAATAGATTAATGTATTCAATGGAAACTGTGTAAGAGATGAATAATGGTAATATTCGAATAAATAATCATGAAGTCGGTAATTAATGTTAATTGAACGAATGCTTTAATAAACAAAACCTAATGACTTTCATAAGCTTTAGGGATCGAATAAGCATCTTAATATTGTAATTCGAGGATATTGTACGAACTCGTTAATAGGGTATCAATATGTGGTTTGGCCATATCAATACTTGTGAAAATTAAAGATTTCTGGTAAATAGTTTCTGTATCAATATACGCGTGAGTACCGATACCTGATGGTACTGTATCATACTCGTGCACGAGTACCAGTACCCGATATCATAAATAATCTTTAAATGCAATTTAAGGATAGAATTTAACTTGAACATTAATAATTAAATTATGCATTAATAAACGAGATAATAACGATTAATGGAGGTAATAAACGAGATTAATTATATGATTCTCCATAATGTATTAACAACTTGGTAATGTAAAATAAATGAAGTGATGATGTTTAACAATGATAGGGAGATCTTTGGGATCAAGTTGCTTGTATGTCGGGTAGACATTTGATTGGTTGTGTCTTCTTGATTAATAGAATCCGGATATCCAGTATAAGAGTGTTGTAACACCATGGTTAGAGCTACCGACTGTGAGTGTATGTTCTAATGCTATGTGTCCCAGCCTCACCCATGGTGTATATTTCGATGCTAGGTGACTCGACCTCACCTAGAGTATAGATGCTCGAGGAGGGATTCTGAGAAAGGGTGTATATTCCGATGCTATGTCACCCCACCTCACCCGGAGTGTATGTACCAATATTATGTAACCCGGCCTCACTCTAGAGTTGTTGTTGTTGATATGAGCTTTCGCCTAGATGGTCTATTGAGATCTCGAGCTTGGTTGTGCCTTGTGTGCCATGTATGATGTTTTGCTATGTTGAGAGCATGCGTTTAGATGACTAGTGGTAGCGCCACATGTTTATGTTTAACATGAAGTATAATAGATTAGATGTGTACCACTGAGCTTTGTAAGCTCAGTGCTCAGAATTGTTGTTTTCGTACGCAAGTTGATCGTGGGATCAAGGAGTACAATCAGTATATGGTTCTAGCATGTGGTGATCATCATAGTACGATACTTGTGTTTAATGGGCTATGTATTTATATGACCTTATGTGGTGAAGTCTATAATCATTATTTTTGAAATCGTATTAATCAAGTTAAATATTTAAATGTTTTAATTTAATTGGAGCTCATTTGTAATGTTTTAATCATTTATATATTTATTTTTAAATCGTTGACTTTAAATATTTTTGGAAAGCATTTTATTTGTACTAGAATAGGTTAAATTTTTTATGGATTTGGGTTAGGCTTGAGGCCCAAATATGACATCCGGGTCGATGGTGTTTTATTTAGTGGTATTAGAGCTTAGGTTTAGCCGTTCTAGGAAACCTTAGGGTGGTATAGGTGTTTTAGTAAGATTTCTAGTGAATAAAAGCCTTAAATTAAGTTCGCACTCCTTAAGACTAGAATCCTGATGGTGTGTTTAATGTTGTGACAATAAAATGGTTACAATCATGGCCGAGAAGGTCGAGTTAAGTGTTGACCCGCTCTTAGGAGCAATTTTGGGGGCAAGAACGTCCCGGATTGCTGAGATGCTAGTTAGTTGAATGATGCTAGAGTTGAGGATGTGTCATTCTCCCACCACCTGAATGGTGTCTTCATTGCGTGTTAAAGATATTTTAAAGCCTTCGAATACGTTATGAAAGTCTGTGGCAAGGAATCTTCATCATTATACGTGAATAACGTTTATGTTGAGGGTATGGATAACCCACTCTTGAAATTAACCAGTGAATGCACGTTGCTTGGAAGACCTTTTGTTTGTTTTAGAAGGAGTTTCGATAATACTTAGGAAGTATCATTGCCCTTATCAAGGATATTTCTCAGAGATAGTGGATTTGGGGTCCAACAGTTCGTTAGAGTGTGATCGAATTTAGACGTTCTACATGTTTGATAGAGTTGTCTTATTGGAAGTTGTTGCACCTTAGAAATTTCTTTGGTTAATCAAGCGTGATACTAGCCGGTAATGTCGAGAGTGGGCTCGAGCCTCCGAGACCTTGAGGAAACCTAACCTTTAGTAATGAGAATGTTAAATCGTTGCCTTCTACCGTGATTTTCATTGTGGTTGCTTAGAAGATGTCACAACGGGGTTATGAGACATGTTTGACCGTTCGATAGATGCTAATATGTGTAGTTTGATGCTCATGAGCTTTCGAATTGTCAGATTGTTTATTTACGCTTCTTGGAGGAGTCGTCAAGACCTTCTCCCTATCAATGACGTAAGTGGATGTTGAGATAAGGCCAAGTGGGACGTCGGTGCCCATCACCCTATTAGAGGACACTAATCAGTTAAGAAGCCGCAACCTGAACGAGGCTTCTTTTGTCCAGGTGTTTCACCCAAGGGAGAGTCGAGCTTGTTCGCTAGTAAGAAGTTGGTTCGTTGAGATAGTGTTTAAACCGTTGATAGTTGTTAAGTGACAGTAGAAGACCGTTACTTGTCTCTGGAGGTGGATGACTTGTTTAACCGATTGTGAAATACATATGTGTCTTCTCGGGATTGGTTTGGGAATAAGATGTTTACGGTTAAAGAATTCAAAGCTTATAGTTTTGAAATGAATTTTAGAATGAGGTTTTCTCTCTTTAAAGTGTGTCGAGGTAACATTTGATGTCTGCAGTAATGTTGAGGTCTTTTAGCGATGCTAGGGTAGGGGCCACGATATTGTCTCTCAAATATAAGTTTGATGCTTCACGTGACACGTGTGAATGGATAAAGGACATGGAAATATGAATGTTGGCAATATAATTACCTTAATAACCTTGTGTGTGGGAAATGTTAGTTACCGTGTAATCAGTTAAGGAATTAAGGGTTTGAGACTTTGTAAATACTTTTGATTTGTATCACAATTTCCTTGGAATGAGTCGGGGAACATTGGTGGGGATTTGAGGTGCGTAAGGCCATTTTTGTTGTGAAATTGGTGTTGATTCGATTAAAGTTGAATAAAATTTTAAGATCTTTGAGAATTTTTTATTATTTTGCCAATGCTGTATTTTTGTGTAATAAGAAAGAATGGTGTGCCTACCCTAATAGTGTAAATTTTTGGGTACATAATCTTTAAGCAATTTCAGATATTGGATAATGTCGTGAGCCAAAGCAATTAAGAATTGTTGATCGTGTGATCGATCACCACTTAAGTAAAGTGAACTTGATAAGTGATGGGTTGTACATAGTTAGTTTAGGTTAAAGTATCATACTACCCTTGTGGGACGGCTAAGGATCGCAAGTGATGGTCATGTATGAGAGTATCAATGCCAGCTCAATATGGTACTGATACTCGATTCATCTGGTGTCGGTACTGATTGGTCAATACTAGTATCTGTGTGTTTCATTAGTTGAGCTTCAAGTTAAGGATTGATCTGCTTTGGAAGTGGTGAGAAGTAACATCTGATTGTAATTAAGAGGATACAATGTTTTGATTGAAGTTAGGTTTGGTGGTTTCTGATGGACATTGGGATCTCGTTATGAGTGCTTTAGAGAAATGTATGTTAAAGCAAAATATTCTTCTTATGTGGTACAATGGTTAGAATATGATGAATTTTGAGGGCGACAGTTTGGACCTAACTTTTTTCGCGTGTTTTGAGAGATAGTGTGGAGTCGTGTGTTTGAGATAGGGATAAATGTTTAACTTGCCCTCAATTGGGAGTCTAGCATCGAGTTCTTCAGAGTTATGGTGAGATTTGGATATTCCTTAGTGGAAATTAAATAGATGATAATGGATCTTGTAAAGAATTAATGAATGTACAGTTTCGATAGGATTTCTTTGAGTAATGGTCTTTTCCTTGGTAAGTATTGTTTGTTATTTTCGGAAAATGTGAGATCTAGATAAAAAAGTCAACTTGGTTTGTTTGTGGGTTGGGTTTTACAACACTACGGTGTGTACATGCTACATTTTTGTACGAGATTCGAGGTTTGTGGTGGAACCTTGTCCCTTGGTGGGATTCTCATGCTATGACAAATCCTAGTGAGGGAATAAATGGTGTGTTTTCTAGACATGTTATAGTTTGGAGTGTAAGTCTCTTGCGTAAACCAAGTCTTTGGGGGCTGCTTTAGTTGCCGATATGAGTTATCATAACTGAGTTTGAGGTACGTTGAGTCGCCTTTCACTTTTAGAAGTCTTGCACCGGGCAAACAATTATTTTGATAGGTATATCATTAGTGTTAGAGTCTTCTTCGATGAGTTACCCTGAGAGAAATCATTTCATTTTGGATGTAATGACTGTTTAAACCTTTTATTTTTTTAGATCATACAGATTCGTGGAACGATTTTGTTGTGCATCAATCTTTTGGGTCCTACAACACGAATTAAATTTCTTGATGACATGTTTGTGTGACGTTTGGTCAAGACACCGTCAGGTTCGTTCCATGGCTTTAGTTATGTATCAAATAGTGATGGATCTCTTTAAAGAAATGTTCAGTTGATTTGGGTTTGTACTGAGCGATGATAGATTTCTTCTAAGAGAAAGAATAAGATGATGTTATGTTTGTATCATTAGAAGACAATGGTTATATTGATAAGTGTTGAGATCAGAATAGCGCGACGGGAAATCTTTGAGAATGTCAAAGAGTTATAAGAGTTTAAGGAGAAGAGAGTTGTAACGACCCGAAATTTGGGTTAGCAAATTGAGTCTTAGACTAAGGCTATAAGGCCATTATTTTGGGAGCCTAAGTTACGGGTAATTAAGTGTGTACCTGTTATTTTGGATGAGGATGGTTGTTAAATTTTAAATAGGTGGAGTTTGGGGGGGGGGGGAATGGAAGGAAGATATTATTGAGGAGAGAGAAAAGGAAAAAAAATAGGTGAGAATGGTTTTGCTTAGGTCTAAAAGTGTTTTGACCACCGTGGAAGCTCACCATTGGCACTATTGGAAATGTTTTGCCGAGACGAGTCGGCTGGTGGTCACGGTGTCACCGTCAGACCATCATCGGAGGGGGTAAGAGAGGGAAAGTTTTAGGGTTTCATGTTGAGGAGGTTCAGGTGCTCAAATCAAAAATCGTCGCCACCATTGAGCTCAGAATGTGCCAAAACGTCAGATTAGAGCTCACCGATCGATTCCTACCACCAAAAGTCATCGCACGTGCCACCACCTATCGCCCCTTTGCGTGGGTGATGTCTAGCTGTGTGGGTAGCTATATCGGTTCGAGCCGAGCCACTAGGCTAGCCGGTCGAGCCGCCTTGCTGATCCGAGTCTGAGCCAATTTACCAAGCCGCCTTCAAGCCGAGTTACCTTCTCAAGTCAAGCCGTCTATCAAGCCGAAATGTCGTTAACCTCGCTGCCTGTCAAGTTGAGCTATCGTTGACTGCGTCATCATCGCCGTTGACCGGTGTTGACTTTTTCTAAGGGATCCTACCCAGGGGTTTCTTGATGTTTCAAATCCATTGACGTAGTCCATTTCGCCACATTCGAACTAGGTAAGATGTTTTTACGCAATTAACCTTTCAAATTCGTTAAAGTTTGTGGTTAGGTGATGCTTATGGTATTAATTGATATACGAGGATTATTTGGGATCGAATATCGAATCAAGTGGAATATTCGGGAAGCTCGGATGAGGATTTTAACGATATCAGTTTAAGTTTAGTACACCTCAAACTCCTATTGCTTCATGAGCATCATAAATGTGATTATTTTGCGTGTTAGTATCTGCAAATTAGGTAGATGATGATATGCACCGATAGTATATGACTCGATATTTTAAGATTCATGATGATGTTATGGATATGATGAGACTAGTGGAGGCTTTAAAGACCGTGTAGGGTCGTTCTTGATGCTTGTGTGATATTGGATGATTGTTGATTGATTGATAATCGTGATGCCTTGTTTACTTGTTCGAATAGATTAATATATTCGATGGAAATTGTGTAAGAGATGAATAGTGGTAATATTCGAATAAATAATTATGAAGTCGATAATTCATGTTAATTGAATGAATGCGTTAGTAAACAAACCCTAATGACTTTCATAAGCTTTAGGGATCGAATAAGCATTTTAATATTATAATTCGAGGATATTGTACGAACTCGTTAATAGGGTACCGATATGAGGTTTGGTCATACCGGTACATGTTTTTGGGTCGCACCGATATCGTCTACCCGTACCGGTATTTGTGAAAATTAAATATTTCTAGTAAGCATTTATGTATCAATACGCGTGTGAGTACCGATATTCGAGGGTACCGTATTGATACTCGTGTACGAGTACCGGTACCTGATACAATAAATAATTTCTAAATGCAATTTAAGGATAAAAATTGACGTGAACATTAATAATTAAATTATGCATTAATAAATGAGATAACGAAGATTAATGGTGGCAATAAACTAGCTTAATTATACACTTTTATATAATGTATTAACAACTTGGTAATGTAAAATAAATAATGTGATGCCGTTTAGCAATGATAGGGAGATCCTTGGGGCCACGTTGCTTGTATGCCACGTAGGCATTTGATTGGTTGAGTCTTTTTGAAAGCATTTTATTTGGGCTAAACCAAGTTGCTAAATTTTATGGATTTGGGTTGGGCTTGAGGCCCAAATGTGACATCCGAGTTGAGAGTGTTAAATTTTGGGTTTAGGGTTTAGGGTTTTTTATTTTTTTTTAAATTGACTAAGGTTAATATTTGATCTAATTATTTTTTTAAAAAATAAATATATTATATATATGAAAAATAATTTAATTAATATTTTATTTTAAAATAATTTATGATTATACGTTGAGTCCTTTAGATTTTTAATCTTTATTAATTAATTTAATGTTATTCAACGGTGTTTATCGTTAGTGGCGCTCAGCAGTAATCATCGAGCGTTGTAGAATTTTTCTTTATTAATAAACATAAATTCATTTTTAAATATATATATATATATATATATGAATATTGAGATTTACAGATTAATCGAGTAGTCAAAGATACTAATATTATTCTATCTTGTATAGGTTTAAATCTTGATATTTGTCTTAAAAATGTAACGATTTCTATTTAATAAAAAAATATTAATAATATATTATTGTCAATCTCCTTAGAATTCATTTGATGTTACTCTTTCTTGTTGCACATTTTGATTAGAGAAATCATTTTAGAAACTATTGCACTAGTGTTGTAATAAATATAATTAAATGTAAGCACTTATTCAATTCAAATTTCACGAATAATATTAATTTTGGAAAGGTGAAAAATTTCAAGTATAACATTGTCATGAATAAAGCCAAAATAATTATTTTATATTAAGTAAATATGTCACAAATTTTAATCTGTCAATTGTACATGTTTTAATTGAATTTCATATTTTTTATTTTAATAAAATGTCAGATTAATTCATTACGGTGCCACCTGACCCTATAAAATCAAATAATTATTACAAAAATTTAAAGAGTAAATAAAAATCTCACAAAAAAAGATGTTAATAAAGGTATAACACAGGAAAACCAGCGGTTTAAAAAGTTTAGTAATGTGTTTTTACTTTTCAATTACTGCTTTGCTTCAATTGGTATTTTGATATGACACTGTTGTATTTTAAGACTCAGTAAGAAAGATAGTTAAATTTGACCATTGTAAGTTAGAGATGGAAGAAATAAAAGACATTAATTCATCTATAGCTGAAATATATAATTCTTCTGAGCGTTAAATTGAGTTCTAGATTATTTAAAAGAAGAATGAGTGAAAAAATTACTTCAAATGAAGATGGATAATTAATCGATGTGCAAAATTTTCTTTATTAATATACAATACACTTACTTTTTCACCTTTCTCTATTTTTTATATGACTATCTTTTCCTCTCTTACAAGAAATAAAAGTTTCTACCCATATTAATAGAGTTTAATTACCATTAGGTAGTTGACACGTGTTAATACCCGAGTCATTTCTTTTATAAATATCTAGTTCTTTTTATAGACGGTTCTAAAAAAGAGATGAATCAATGAATATTTAGTGATGAATATTTAATAGTCTTTATGATTGTAAATTTATCTGTGTACCGTCTATAAAAAGAACTAGATATTTGTAAAAAGAGAGAGATTAAACTATGATTGTAAATTTCTAAAAAAAAGAGAGAAGTCGATGAATATTTAATAGTCTTTATGATTGTAAATTTATCTGTGTACCGAGTGTTTAAACTATGAAGTACAGGTACATTATCGAGTTGCCGCTCCACGTACTCGATATATTCCCATGCCCGAGACATCCTATGTTTAAAGGGTTTGACTGAAATTAGTTGGGTACGTTTGATAGATTACATCCGACGCATCGGGATAATTTTTAAATTTTACACATGCACTCAAAGTCATTACGAGTTAATGTGATTTTAATCTCCACCAATTAAGCAAGATTGATTCCACACACCAGAGTTCTTTAACCGGTGCTCAAAGTTCTATGAAACAAATTTACATTTAGAGAGTAATTTCCTTTTAGCCCTTTGATTTTTTTTTAAAAAAATGTATTATTAATTTTATTATATTATTTTACAACATAAATATAATATTAATGACTAACCTCAATCAATTTTATTTTTTATCAATAAAAGAATATATGTTATTTTCAAAAAAAAAATAAAAGAATATATGTTAAATAATTTGTTTTTAATATAATTAAAAATTTATTATCTTTGAACTATTATTTAAAACTAATATAACATCTTAATATAAATAAAATTTTAATTATTTGTTTTTATTTTTAATCATCTCTCTAACATAAATAATTTATGTACCTTTAACGTGCCCGTAACCTATAATTAACATCTTTTGTCATCGTAAAAAATTAAATTACGAAAGAAAAAAAAAATGTCGTGAAGTGAGTAAACTTTGCAAGGGTTGGCTAGTCTTAACCAACATTTATCAGAAAAGGTTGAAGGTGGCTGAACTATTATAGTCATCATTTGCAAATATTACACCAAAATTAAATATGGTTTATCTGGTTGAAGGTTTTCTTTTTGTATTTTGGTTTACTGCCATCTCGCTTCACCAATCACCATGTCCCCAATCTGGAGCATATTCTTCTTCGGAAAACTCAGACTCAGACGATGTGGTATGCTTTTGAAGGGTTTTATTTAATTTTCTCTTTCTTTTCCCTTAGTTTTCTATTGTAGAATTATTATATAATCTATACTTTCCGTTTTCTTTTGTTTTTGTTCTGCTTGAATTCTTAGATCTTATCATTCAACCTTGTAATGGTTCTCATACTAATCATGTGATTCGTTCTCTCTTTTCTTTTTAATTATGCTGACAGACACATTATGAAGGATAATAAGGATGCATTTGTTCGACTTATTAAGTACGAGAGCCAACGATCAGAACTTCATCGTGATTGGTATCAATCACAACCGTCGTTATCTACAATTTTCCTTTTACATTTTCTGCTCCTGGACTAGTCAACTATATATTCGCGACGGAGCTCGGACCGGCATCAGACTTGAGGGCATGTTACTTTAAAACCATGCCCTTACCATATAAAGTATTGGTCCTGAAATAGACCGATATTGTCAAGACATACTTAAGGCATTGTCATTTGGTGTAACTCGTCTCGTTGTTCGTAATCATTTACAGTTGAGTGTGGGAGAATTGGCTATAAAAGTGACATACCTGTTTATCAGGAAAGGATTTGTGGATATATGAAGACTTGAAAAGATTTAAAATTTTGCTTCTTCTATGTTGCCTACTATCTTCTGCTTGCATTTGTCGCATATTTAAAAATTAAACAAAAAGCAGTTACTTAAGCCTCCTGCCTTCAATAATATACTGTTTTTTTTTAGTTTGAGACCGGTTTCAGTTGAGACATTGCGAGGACGATATTAAGACTTTCTGAAATTAAGAGGTAATTGTCTTATTTGTTGCTTGTTCTGTTACTGGTTATAGATTGTAAAGCAAACAATATGCGAGATCCTACTAATGGCATAGTTTTTGTTTTAATGTAAGAAGTAAATTACATAGCGAAGTTGAAGGCAGTCAGTTGGAAAGCAAAGATGTGTCGGTTGGTTTAAAAATTATTACATCCATACGTTTCATTCAAATAGATGCAACTCAAATAGATATAATACTGATATCTTTTAATTTTGCAGGTTGGATTGATATGAAACCAAATCAGTTTAAACTTAACTATCATGTCATTTAAAAAATTGTATCATTTAATTTAGATTATTTTTATAACCATTGATATTTAAACTAACAATTACTACCAATATTTTAGTTAAATCAGATTGATAATTCGTATTTATTAAATCTAATGTTTCATCTCGTTGAATTGAAGAATTATTAATCAAGAACACTTAAAAAGGTGTACTCGTATTGTAAGAAATATGAAACACTTAATGTAAACGCAAATTATGCTTTTACCCCTCTCAAAAAACATGTCAGGAGAATATATAAAAGATAATTATTTGATATATTAGCGGTAGAAATTTCCGATTACTTATTAATGTTAGTGCATTGTCAAGTCATATTGTTCTTAAGGAGAGAATTTTTATTCGAATTTTAGAGATAAACTTATTAAGAAGAAGAACCATAAATCTGGAACATAAATTATACAATCAACGTGAACTATACTAAAAAAACTCCCAATTGATGTGAAACATTTTGTCACGCGAGCAAAATAACAGTTCATTGAGCCAAAAAAAATATCAATCGCCAAAAAAAAAAAAACAGAAGAAACACAAGTTTAGCAGCAAAACAGGGGGGAAAGTGAAGAAAAAGGAAGGCATCCCAAGAGTCACCTCCTCCTTCGATCACCATCGTACTGAGACAAAGGTACGAGTTCCGACAAAGGCGTGGAAATCGGAGTCGGAAGAGGCGAGTTCCGACAAACGGGACAAGACCCATTAAGTTTCAGCCAAGCATCAATACAAGTAACATGAAAGTAATGTCTACACTCAGGCATCATCCTCAACATCTCCGAATCTCTATACTCGCACAAACATATCGAACATATAGTGCTTACGGTACTAGAACCCGCCGCAGCTGCCACCTTTTTGCTGAACTGGAACTTGGGGTAAGAGTTTATAACGGCACGGTCAAGCCCCACGACGACGACGTGTTGTTCGTCGTCTGCATGATCTTCTTCGCCAATGAAAACAATCCTGGGAAGGAAGATCCCGTCGGAGTTGGAGGCGGCGGAGGCTGTGATGGGGTTAGGGGAAAAAGCGCGTGGAGGAGAGGAGAAGCGGCAGCAGACGTAGGAAGCGAGGAGGAGAGTGGAGAGGAGGACGAGGAAGCCCAAGGCGATGACGATGGCATAGCCGAGGCCTAAGTTGGTGAGATAGGTAGGGGAAGAGAGTGGAGGAGTTGACATTTGGGGCGAAAGGGAGAATCCATTTGGGAACAAAAACACACAAAGGAAAGATTTTGGTAGAGATGGTGGGTAGATGATGCTTCAGCTGTTTCATTTAATTTAATACTTAAGCAGGGTGGCATTTCTTGTGAATTTTTTCCCTTTCTTAATTTATTTAAATATTACTACTTGTATGGGTTGAATTCAGATTTTGGTCCCTCTACCATTCTTCAATTTAAAACTTAATTCATGTACTTTAGCATAACCACTTATATTTAATTTATTGACTAATTAATTTGAATTGGCTATTGAAGATGTCTATTATAGAAAAGACTCTTTTAAACCTAATTTATTGCATTCACAAGGTTAAGATTAAGATCTTTGACTGTATTTATGGGATATAGTGTCTCGTCCTCTTAGATCAATTTCTTGTTGATAAACTAGTACTATATTTAAATATAGGCTCAAATGATAAATCAACCCTTAAACTATACTTTTTGTTTGCTTTTAGCCCTTAAACTATTTTTTGATCAAAATTAGTCCCTAAACTATCTTTTGGTCACTTTAAGTCCGGTAGTTATCTAAGTCAAAAAAATAATTCGGCCAATAAGATATTGACACATCACAAAGATTTTTTTACCAATAAATAGTTTAGGGACTAAAAAGAATAAATAATATAATTTAGAGACTTATTTTGACTAAAAATAATTTAAAGGCTAAAAATAAACAAAAAACATAATTTAAGAGCTGATTTTTCATTTAAACCTTAAATATATGGTGTGAACAACATGGAAGGGTCCTAAATGCAACATATAGTGTTAGTCTTTGAGGTTTTATTGAAATTTTTATTGTGGTCCCTAATTGCAAAAAAATAAAAAAGTTGAAAGAGCAAAGGGTGCTTTTTCTTGCTTTTTGAAATCAAAGAAGGAATTTCCTTTTTATCTCTTCAAAAAGAAAAAGTTTTCAAACTCAACTAAAGTATCTCATTGAAAATTATTTTGGAAAGTAAGACGTGCATTTTCTTCTGAAACGTGATGCATGTACCCGAGCTTGATGGACACGAATAGAATACTTTATATTTTCTGGTGTCTTTATTTATATTTCATATTAAAAATAATTAGTTTTAAGATTTATGATTAATGTTTAATGTTAGGATTCAAGGAATTAGAAGTAGTGTGTATTTTTAGGGTTTATGGTTTAAGATTTAGAATTTAGGGTTAGGGCTTAAAATTTAATTTTTTTAGTGTTGGGATATAAAAAGGATATCGAAAACGAGCATAGGATTTTTGTCCTATGGACACAAAATTTTATATTAAAAGATACGAGTACTTAAAAATAATAAAAATATAGAAATGAAAAATTATAAAATTTTAAAACTTTAATACACATGCCGTGTAAAATAAATTTTACACAAGCCTGCCATTTTACCTTATAAAATACAAATCTTGAATTCCTAACTCTAACACCCTAAACCCTAACCCTAACCCTGAATTCTAAACAATAACCTTAAATTTTAAACCCTAAAACATAAAATCCTAACCTTTAAACCCTAACCCTTAAAATTAAAAGGCTCGTGTAAACTAAAATTTACACGGTCTGTGTATTAAAAATTTTCTCTAAAAAATACATAAATTATACGAGACTTTAAAATTTTCAAATATGCGACCGTACTCTGTAGTACTGTCTCGGTCCATATGCACAAGGCCCCAATATTAACTCCCTTATGGATTCCTCTCTTCTGTATATTGTTTAATTTACCATAGATAGTTTCCCTCTATGCATTTATAGACAAAAGCAATAAGCATCTAATGGACCACAAATCGTTACACAACAAAAAAAAACGATAAGCCACCAGCTGTTCTCTAACCATGAGCCTTAAAAATTCCATTAGCTGAGCCCTAAACCAGATGCTCCACTTAAACAGCATGTGTGCAATTTAATGCACCATTCAATTATACAGAGCTGCACTCAAAAAATTAAGGGTTTAATCACGTTAATTAGGTGAACAAAAATGACTTTAATCCCCCAGAAATGGGTTAGATTGTATGGAAAAAGCACTACAGATTGATAACATGATGGAGCCAAGTCTAAAGCCTGATGGTTATTCTTTTTAAGCCCTGCATGGTTTGATTGGTGCTTCTTTAAGGCTTGAAAAGCAAAGCACTGGCCCCCTCCTTTTTTCATACGCTCCCCCTATGTATACTTTAATACCATCCACATCTTATTATTCATATTCACTTCAATCTAGGAACTTTCTAGTTAATGAATAATGTTTTTGAATATTAGGCAACTTCCCTTGGGTTAGAAAATAACACTAATTAAGCTACAACTAACAAGGACGAAGCCAGGATTTAAAGTTGGGTAAAACATAAATGTTTTAAAATGGGGCAAATTCAGAAATAAATTAATTTTTTTTAATTTATATTAGGGGCAAAAATGGAAAAAATCTTGGGGTGGGGGCAATAGCTCCGCCCCTAACAACTAGTTGATTTAGTAAGATAATACATTAGATTAGATCTCTTAAGCAAGTTAAGGTTCGAATTTTGACATTGTAAATAAAGTAAATTGGATTAGAATAGTCGTCCTATAGTGAATCTCTGCAGTATTCGGACTAGATTAGTTAGCCTAGGAGCGTAACTAGGATGAAATTATGGGAGAAGTCAATTTGATTATCTTTAGAACTAACAAGGCTCTAAAAGATAACTATAAAAAAATAGAGGGTTGAGACTTAATTTCACTGATTTCAAAACTAACATATCTTAAAAAGTAATTAAATTAGAAAAGTTTAAGGCAAAATTTAATTCCATTAACTTCAAAATTGATAAGATTTTAAAAAATAAATGAACTATTTTTTAAAAAATAGACCATAATTTGATTTTAATAGTTTTAAACTTTTTAGGGGTTTAAACTAAAATTAAATCATAAAAGTTAGAATGGTTCATGTTCTCCTAAGCTCATTCAATCTAATAAATTAATCAATAGATTAGACATGAATAGTTATTCCAAAAGAAAATATTACTAATTGTAATTAAGCTCCTGTTAAAGATGTTTATGAATGAAATCACTCTCTTTCCCCCTTTTTTTTTCTTCTTTAATGTCCTCTTACCCTTTTCTTTTTGCCTTCAAAATAAGCCATTTGAATGCGGTGGTGCCTGCCTAGGCTTAGAGCTAATATATTACGGGTAAACTACATAATAATGGTCTCTCCGACTATAACTCAATTTTTTATTGAATCTTCTGACTATAAAGAGTTATAAATAAGACTCTCGATTAATTGCGACTAACAAATTAGTTTAATTTTATTAACTAATAAACGGCTAATGACATATCAGTTAATAAAATATGTATAATAACAAATTTAACCCTTAATATTTATATTTTATTTTTATTTGGTCCTAAATTTAAAATTTTAGCTCTCAACATTTAAATATTATAACATTTCAGTCCATTAAATCTTAAATTTCATCTTCTTCACTTCTAAAACCAAAAGGTATGCATATTGTGTTGTGGATAGCTCATCGTAGATAGCTACTGTAAACATCAATGAAGGTTTTGATTCTCCAACGATTTTTCACTCCTCATACAAATGAGGTTGTAGGTGGTTACCGTTAACATTAATTGAGGTTTGTTTTTTTAGAAGGGGAAGAAGATGAAGTTGAAGATTTAAGAGACTAAAATATTGTAATATTTAAATATTGAGAGATAAAAATTTAAATTTAGGACTAAATTAAAATAAAATGTAAAAGTTGAGGGTTAAATATGTTATTATACAGATTTTATTAAACTATCACATCATCAGTCGTTTATCTTTTAATCAAACTAGACTGATTTGTTAGTCACGATTAATCGGAGACCCATTTGTAATTTCTCATAATTAGAGGACTTGACAAATAATTGAGTTATAATTAAGGGACCATTTATGTAGTTTACCTATTTATTAATAGCTGTTCAATTCAATGGTAAAATGATTGAAGTAGCAATGGAGGTTGTACCAAATACTAAAAACGATTATTAAAACTACAACCCCAATACTCATCTGTCTCCCTACAATAATAAATTACAATCACGCTACATATTTCAAATTCCAATAACAATATGGTCTACATCAACAGTTCTAAAAATGAAACAATTGCAAGGTCGGTCCAAATCATTTTGGACGATTTATGGCCTTTCAAGACTGGTTTTAGAATCAATCTTTAGTCGAGTATAAATGAATCAAATTTAAATGGATAATGTTGTATTTGTGTCTGAAGTTATTTATGTTTCGTGTTTATTTAAATTTTTAATATTATATTCGAATTCAATTCATTTATTATTTGATGTGTTCAGGTATTTAGAGGACACTGTCAATAATTTGTTTTTGCCAAATTATTAATAGTAATTGTAAATAATATACATATCATAGAACAATGAGTTAAAATTCAAATATAAAATTATACAATTTATAAAATTTATAATTTATATAGAGATATTATTTTAATATTTTATTAAAAAATAACTAAAACATAAACAAGCTTTTCAACTATTTTGTTTGTGTACATTAACGAACCAAACACATTTTTTTTTGTGTTAGTGTGTTTATTAAAAGAACATAAAAATTTTACTCATACCCGTTTATCTAACTTAATAAGTGAATATAAACAAACATTATATGAACGATTCACATACAATTCGTCAAACGCTTGTTCATTTAACATAAACGCATTGTATGGAATAATTGACTTGGAATAGAAGTCATCAATTTTATTAAAAATAAAAAATATTCAAAATCATAATAAAGTTTACAACTATCATCGTAAACTAAATATATAATTTGAATATTTTCTTACAATATTGACACAAGAAACTGGTCACTTTAGATCATACCTGAAAAATCTTAAAAACCCAACCAAAAGACAACGAAAAATAGATACGAACAAATTTGAATGCATCTGCAAACAAACACAAAAGGAGATTAAGCTATTGAAAGACCACTGAAAATCACAAATCAGAGCCGAGCGCTGTGATAAACTATCCACGGACGTAAACTGTGTATTCAAATTCAATATGAGAGTCTATAACAAGAAAGATCAACATAATTACAAATAAGAATAATTTTAATTAGTTGTGACGTCGTTAAATCTAACTTTAAGAAAACATAAAATAAAAAAATGATCAAACGACCGAAAAATGTGGTATAAGACAGAAATAAACTTGCCATAAAAATAAAATTATTTTTTTAAAAAAATATTAAAAAAAACCGACTATTGACGACTATCATTAAAATTAATACAGTTGCTGGTTAAACAAAGTTAAAGAAGAAAATTGCATTGATATGAAGAGCGGCATAAACCCTACCGGTGCTCTGACCCTCAAAATTCTATGATTAAACCTTTATGAGTTTATGTAGCAGAGTGATGGTACCTTAGTATCGGGCTTCACGATGAAGCCTTGGATTGTCTCATGGGCCACGTTTCCGGGCTTCTTTGCTGTTAGGCCCGACATGTAGCGATTTCGTTTCAAGCCTAGCATTCGAAGGTATAAACTCATTCAGGAAAACACATAATTTTAGGGACGGCTCAAATATTTAAGGCTACTGTGTAATTTGTTAAGATAAGATCCATAATTTATAATGTGAAAATGAGAAAAGTTTTTTATATAAAGTTTCTCTAATAATAAAAAAGTTAGATTACTCTCTTGTGACTTGAGTAATTATAGTCTACATCTTTTAAGATTAGTTTTTAATTTAGTCGTTAAAACAAAATTAATGGAATTGAACTAACACGGACTATAATTAATGCTTTGGATTAAGAATTTTGTTCATAAAATTATTATATATATTAGAAAACTCATTTAGTGTTTTTTTTTTTGGGTTTTGTACGGTTGCATTTATCGGACATGTCCAAAACCACTCGGACCTATTCATAAATGTTCAACTACCAGGGTGTTGTATTTGTCTGATTAAAAGCACAACCAGTCAACACAAATATAAGTATCAAGTCAACAACATAATTGCTTAAAAAAAGTCTTGTATTTCTAACACGGGCCAAATAGCTTTTGGGCCGAAATTTATCACGTTAAAAAGTCAAACAACCATCCGCTTTAACTTTATTTTTAATCTATAATATATATAAATTTAAGGGCGGTGAAAACTTTTTGTTTCTTCAAGTAGCTTAATTTTTAAGTTTTAAGTTTTAATTTAAGATTTATAGTTTATGATTTTAATATAAGAGTTTAGAATTTAGGGTTTATGATTAGAATTTAGGGTTTAAGGTTGGGTTTTAGGTTTTAGAGTAACATGGTTAGTGATTTAGATTTTAACCTATAAACCCTAAATTTTAACACTAAACCCAAAATTCTATCAACAACTCCTAACTTCAAAACTATTACACTTAAATCCTAAATTCTAACCCTAAATAGACCCCCTAAACCCTAAAACTAAGGTACTTGTATAAATAAAGTTTTCGCAAGTAATTGTGTATGAAATAATTACCCTAAATTTAATATATTTATTTGTCTTTAATAATTAAAAATTCATTATTCAAAAAATATAATTAAATATTCATCAATAATATTTATATATAAATAAAAATCCAACCTGAGATTTCAAAATTATTCGACATGTTAATTATCAATACGTAAACAAAACAGAGGTGAAGCCCATTGATTACATGAAAACAAAGAGAGACCGACACAAAATAGTATGATTTGAACAGTAGCCGACTTCACTCCCAAGAAAGAAAATTATTCATTTTGGGCAAGCATTTTTCAAAGTCAAATTTGAATTTTTGTTTAATTATATGGAAAAATAAAACAAATCGATAGAGTTTCGAACAAATGCTAAAAAACTTTTTTGACATATAGTTTACAGAAAATAAGGAACTAATCAGTTTTGTAAAGTGTTTCAAAATTAGGGAAAGAAAAAACCTAATCTATGTCGGTACGTAGTTGCATATAGAGAACAAGATGTCCCTACTCCATACTTACGCACACGTTTACGTTAATTTATTCCAAATAAAACATGATTGCAACATACAAATATGTTTTTTTTTTTACTGAATCACGAATAGATAGAGACAAGAATTTGTCTTTAATTGACATTAACTTTAAATTTAAGTTCTAAATAATTTTTACACTTTTGTGGAAATATATAATAATTAAAGAATTTATTATAATGTATAAAATACTCAGATATAATATGAAAATACTGGAAGAGGTTATTTGGGCTATAGTACGGGAGTGTAAAATCGAGTTTGGTTAAATGATATTTTTTTTAAAAAAATTTTATTCTAAACCGTACAAATTAAATTAAATAATATATTGATCGGTTAATTATACAATTTAGTTCACTTTGATTTTATTAATGGTTATTTTACTTTGCTCATTAATAAAAATCAAATTTAATATTTTTTATTTGTGATATAAGTGTAAAAGTCAATAAGTCAAAAATTGAGAGTTCACACCTCATAGTAATCAAATTCATGATCAAAAGTAAGGGTGTTCAAAATTTCGGTTAACCGAATTAACCGACCGAACCGAAATTTTTTCCGGTTAATTTTAGGTTCATTCGGTTAACGGTTAACGATTTTTTCAAATTTCGATTATCAGTTAATTCGATTCGAAATCGGTTAATTAACCGAATTACCCGAAATTTTATATTTTATATATTATATATATTTATTTTTGGTCACTATACTTTTAAAAATTATAAAATAGTCATTAAATTTTATCAAATTAGCACAAAATGATCAATAAATTTATTAAATTATTAAAAATAATCATTAAATTTTTTAATATTTATCAATAACTTATAATGTGCAATAAATCAATGATCATTTTGTAATAATTCAATAAGTTTAATGGTTGTTTTATAATTGTTGAAACTTAAGTGGCTAAAAAGATTATTTTAACATAGTTTAGCGACCATTTGTACAATTTACCTAAAATTTTATAACAAATTTCGGTTAACCGAATTAACCGAACTTTTTTTGGTTCGGTTAAAATTTTTCGAAAAATTTCAGTTCGATTAACGATTAATAGAAAAAAATTTCGATTAAAGAAATTTTAGAAGTTCGGTTCGGTCAATTAACCGAACCGACCGTTTGAACCCCTAATCAAAAGGTCTTTAAAGAATCATAAAGGCATCAAAATCTCAAGAATATAGGATATTCTAATGCATAAAGTTTGTAATTATTGTTGACAACCAGCTGTATCAATTTTCGTTTTTTATTGAAATTATGAATCATGATCTAATTGAATTAATATTTTCAAAAAAATTGCACCAAAATCAAATTCTTTCTATTTGAATAACCAAATTTTTAATCATCGTTTTTAAATTTTAAATTTACTTTTAATTTATCAATATTTTTTACACAACCCTAACTTAGCACACTAAAGTGGACAGTGTATTTTTACCAAAAAAAAGTGGACAGGGTAAAGTTTCTCCGCTCACCAACCAAGGCTTGAACTCCAAACAAAGGAAACTGGTGTTTTATTTTTGTAATTTTATTTATTTAACCACGTAAATTTTATTTATTGGTCGATTAATTTGGATCGTGTACTGCAAAGGTCTATTATAAGAGCGACCCTTCCTATTTAATTTGCTCCATTCAAAATATCAAGATTCAAACTCCTAACATTATTTAAGAGATCTAATACCTCGTCTCACTAGACCAACTAAGTGTTGGTTTCATTTTTGTAACTTGCTATGGTACTGGAGTCAAAAAAGAAACGTCGATATAATTTGCTCGGAGAAAACTAAATCAACACTTTTCACCAAACACAAAATTTACATTGTTTACCTCTTTCATAGAAGTTCATTTCTCTTCGGAGATTGTTTGTTGAAAATTTAATTCAAAACAACTTTTAGGTTTTACACTGTCCCTTAAAAGATTACTATACACAGAGGATACTAATACATGCCTCGTTAAAAACTCCTTAATCTTAAATGGAGAAAAAAGGTACCTATACTGGTATAAAATAAAATAAAACAACGGGAATACCCAACAAAGTAACAAAGAAATAAACTGAAACAACAACTAAACATATATGTCATCCTCAATCAATAATGATTGAATCCATTCTAACGGATTCACAAGGTACTTAAGCTCCAAACTATGAACATCTGCACTCTTAGCCAAAGCATAGCCACCTTATTCCGGAATCGCCTCGCATGCTGGATTTTCACAATTCAATTCCAACTGCGAAGTTCATCCAAGTACCATTTAAGAGCATAAAACCCGGCAAAATCCTTGTTGATAACTCGATTTACCTCCAAACTATCTAGCTCAAGAACAATTTGACAAAATCCCGCCTCCCAAGTAAAAGATAAACCATAATAGGCTCCCCATAACTCAGCGTCAAGAGCCGAACATATGCCAAGGAATTTCCCAAAGCCGAAACACCAATTACCTGCACTATCCTGACTGACACCGCCACACATCACATACTCATACGTGGCCTGGCGGGCTCCATCTGTATTAATTTTCACCCACTGCATATCTGGAGGCATCCAAGGCTCGGCACAATTGTTGCGCAACGTGCTTGCTGCAACTGCCTGGGCCAAAGCAGCATACTTGCCTGCAACAGCTGCACCCGCAACAACCATTCCCACAGCTTGTGCACGATCCCCTGCACCAGCGATTGTCATCGAACCATCATCCTCAATAGCTATCCGGCAGAAAACAACATCAACCTGAACTGAGCGCTCTACCATGGTCCGTACCCTTTATAGCAAACTCTCGTGACCCATAATCGGATTGTCAAAGGTATATGCATTCTGATTTAGCAACAAGTTCCACAATGTAAACCCAAAGACAAGGTAACAATCCGCTTCATACCGCACAACTAACTTCGATTCCGTAAGATTGACCCGTATCCATTCATGTAACTTCATCGAAAGAAAATTATCTAATTGAGATGGTTGAATTAAATCAGTCCATACATGAAAAGATGGAGGACATTGACGAAGAACATGTTCAATATCCTCAACAACATCTTCACAAATTGCACACCGACTACATGCAGTAAAATGACAATTGTAACATTCCTTATTTGTCATAAGCTTACGACAACACATAAGCCAAAGAAATGACTTAACTCGAGGTAATCCACGAAATCTATGAATTACACCCCAAACTAGATTCGGCAAACGTACAATGGTACCCACCTTAAGCGCATAGGTTGATTTCAAAGTAAACAACCGATCATGCACCCTTCGCTATCCGATCGCATCATTGGCTAGCCTTGGGTTCGGCCCCTTAACCACTGCAAGCCGCAACAAGATCTCTTGAGAAAGCAAGTGCTCCACCCAATTCCATCGCCACTGCCCCAAATCGTCCACCATACTCGCTATTGAATTATGGCCAAAAGCAACACAATACTAGGGTCGACAAACTCAATCAAATGCCCAACATCATCAAGCCACAGATCACACCAAAAATCAGTCTTAGTGCCTAAACCCACTGACCAAACAATATTGTAACGAACAATATTCCAAACCATACTCAATCCATTTTACAAACGAGAACAGTTGGTATTCCGCAAAGCCATCGTATCCAAAACGCATCTTTTCGCGCAAAGAGATTAAGCACAAGCTTTATAAGAAATACCTCGTTGAGAGTCTCTAACGGCCAAAACCCCAAACCACCTTAAGATATTGGCTTATAAACATCCGCTCATTTTACTAAATGCACTTCACCTCGGTATGAAGAAATACCCTGTATGAACTGACGTATCAATCTCTCTACCTTCATGCATGTTTTCTTTGGTAAAATTGTAGTCTGTAATGTATATATAGGAATTGTCGCAGGTACTGACTTAGCAAGGACTATTCTTCCTGCAAACGATAGGCTATTTCCTTTGCATCCACTAAGCTTACGTTCCACCATACGAATGAGATAAATATATGATGTCTTAGTTACTCGATGACGTAGTATATGAACTCTTAGGTATTTACCAAGATCATCAACTTCCTTGAAACCAAACCCATCAACAATCAAAAGACTGGTTTCAATTGAAACATTCTTGGAGAAGAACATTGTCGTCTTCTTCGCACTCACCCGATAACCAAAGACAAGGCAAATCTTCCTTAGTATTGATCGGATGACATCTATTTTCTCAACCGAGGCCTTCGCAAACAAAATCATATTGACGGTAAAGAACAAATGAGAAATACCTGGGCTATGAGCAAAGTTCCTAAACGTTTTCCAATGACATGCCAAGGTCGAAACATGCGTTAATCTCTCCATTCACAATATAAAAAGATACGGCGTAAGTGGATCCCCTTACCGAATACCCCAGGAAGGAATAAACGGGTCATTCATGTCTCTATTCCATAAAACTTGAAATGAGACCGTTGAAATACACTGCATAATCAGACGAACCATAGAACCCAGAATCTGAATGTCAAGTAATGTGTTAGAAATAAAATATCATTCTAATCGATCATAGGCCTTTTCCAAATCAATCTTTAGAGCCATCCACCTCTTTCTGACAGTTTTACGATATATAGAACGGAAAATTTCATGAGTCATGATAATATTATCTGTGATCACTCGCCCCGGAACAAAACTTGGTTGGTTCTCAGATACCCAAGATGGCACGAAAGACTTCAAACGATTAACAAGAATTTTAAATGAATGTAGAAATAATGTAGTATAGAGAGAAGAAAGGTCGATCCACAAGGACTATGGAACTTCTGATGTAGAGAAGTTTTGATTATAACTTTAGCGCGAATATAAAAATAATGGGGGGTTGATAAAGTAGGAACTAAAGGTAAAATAATAAAAACGAATTTGGAGAAAATGACAGAAGTAAATATTTTTGAGAAAAAATGATTAAATTAATTAGCCTCAAGCTTTGCTTAGCTTCAATTTACACTGATCATCGAAAAAGAATTTTTACTCTAGATACATGCCGATTACAGTCTACAAGGCTTAACTCTTGTAACTTGTTTTTCTCTCAGGTAAACTGATAATTCAAAATCAAATTTTGAATTTTAGTTTTATGGCTAGTCTAACCACAACTATCATCATTAGAATAAAATATTTTTAAAATCTGGAAAAACTCGACTCAGACTATGTTGTCTCGATGAGAATCGAATCTGATCTCAATTTCCCTTAGCAAATCCGTCGCTAAATGTGTTCATATGAAGTCGAATTTGCTACAAGCCGATCATTCCTCCCAACTATAAATCTGAACAACATTCAAGTCAACGCTGGCTTTTTGAAATGAAAGCGTAAAGATTTTTAATAGAAAGGTCGATTGCCGATCTAGGTTTCCAGAAAACCGAGAATGTAATATAAAGATGTTGAGTGCTTTTTAATTCTCACAAGGTGAATTGAAGCTTCGCTCCAAGCCTTTGGCTAATAGGAAAATTTAGCTAAGCATGATTATGGTAAAAAATCATACTTAGCATTTTAAAAGAAAATAAATAATAAAGAAAACTAAAAGAACACGAACGTAAAGAGAATTTTATAAAACTTCAAAAATAAGAACAAACTAAGAATGAGAGATGATTTTCTAGCTTACCCCAATGAGGTATTTATAGTATTCTAAAACCTAAAAATAACCTAGAGATGATAACAGATAAATCTTAAAAACATTCAAATTTAAATCCTAAAAACAAAAGATAATTCCAAGTTTAAAATTCAAAACGCAATTGATCTACTTATCCGTTGTTGCTGACGTCACCTTTTGGAAGCCGCTGACTGGATGCCACGTCAGACTTCATGCTTATAGTCATGCCCACTAGCCCAGCCTTGATTCCAGAATAAAAAAAACTCCAGAACTCTGTCTTTTATTGCAATTTCCAATATTGTAATCCTGCACAGAAAACACATAAAAAATGTCCAAATAAACAACATGAACTAATCATTAAGGACACAATTAAAGATAAAATAATACCCAAATTAATCACTTATCAATTTCCCTCTCACTTATTAAATGCTTGTCCTCAAGCATGCCTTAGTGAATGGAAGAAATCTCAAGTTACCAATCCATCATTCCATTACATGGCAAGGAGTACTAAATGAATTAATGATCGCATCAACTATTAGAATCAAGGTAACAATCAAGTATAAAGGCGCAACTAGTAACAAGTTTAAGCAAAAGCCAAGACATTCCAATTCTCCACGAACTTCAATGTATCAAGATTCAATACCTCACAAGATTTTGCTCATTATCGCTCAATGTATTCGGGTAAAAGAAACGCTTAAAGCCAAGATTAATAAAGATATTACCATAGACTTATACGTAAATAAAGTCTCCACTACATAGAATGAACCGGATGCATTAATCAAAGGGTCTTAAATAAGATTGTAATGAGGCTTAGGTTGGGGTAGGGATAAGGCCAAAAAGTGGGCTAAAACGTTAAAACAAGATATGCTAAATGAAGGCCACAAAATTTCATAAAGTAAAAAATTTGAAGAAGCAACTAACTTATTGCTTTTGCTTTATTTTTTTGATTTTCCTTGCTATTTTTTCTTCTTTTTTTTCAAACACTTATCCACTGCCTTTTTCTGTGTTCTGTTCAAACTGAATTGTAACAGATTTTTTTCCGAATGCTTCTTGCCCCTTTATTCTTTTTTGTTTTTTTCGTGTATCAATCTGATCTTTGTCTTGTCATAGATATCAAGAGAGGGTAAAATAAAAAAAAAGTTCGGTTTAGTAATGGGGAAAACGAAGAAAAAGGGTAAAGACACAAAATTGGTTCACTAATGGATATCAATGGGTAAGCAATTTTAGGTAGAGAAATGGGTTAAACCTAAATGCACTAATCATTTTAAAACATCCAGTTCAACACGTAGTCTTGATATGCATTCAAATACAAGTTCTAGAACATCAAAATTAATATAGCACACTCAATCAAGAATATGAGCAAGAATAAACAGTATGCTCGTTTAGGCTCAAAACTCACAAGATGGTGTATTGTGCATTAAATCAATAAACATATGAATCCTTGAATTCATGGAATTTCAAGCAAAAAATTTAACGGAAAAACACTAATCTTGCCACCTTACTATCATGCACTCTAAGTCCGATAAAAAATTCATCATAAACTCATAGAGTATTCAAAGAAACAAAGCAAAAATCAAGATTAAAAATAAGAGATTTCAAAAATTTAACCAAAGAAACTTAATTTCAAGCATATAAACAAAAGATAGAAAATTTGATACAAGCGTTTTCTACCCTTCACTTAAGCATATTGTTCCGATATGTAAATGAAAGTACAAGAGAGGGAATAGAGATACTCCCCGTTCTAACGACGGCCGCGGGCGAGTGCTTGGAACAGGAAGGGGTAGCATCCGACATTGATTGAAATGAAGGGGTAGTGGGCATTAAACGGAACGACGATGATAACGCTGGTAATGGCATTTGGTTTCTCCGTGTTTAAGCAGTGTCAGTGGTATTATGGCGTCAGGAAGAAAGAGAAAAATGGCCAGCAGACGGAGGTGGGACGTTTGGTGATGCGGCGTGAATAGGTGAACCCTCGGGTTCTACCGGCGGAGTGGCCTCTGCTTGCTGCCGTCGAGGAAGATGAAGAAAAGTAGGGAAATGGTGGGTGTGAAATCGGTCACGTGAGGGTTTAAGAAGGGATTTGTTTTTGGGTGAAAATAGTGTTGGGCCTACGGGTGTTTGAAAGGAGAAAAGATTGGTTTAAATTGGAGATAAGAGGTTTGACCGAACGGGATAAGTGTAGGGTCCACGAGTGTTTGAAATTTGAAGGAAAAAGAAAAGGATAAAGGGAAGTAGCGGGTAAATGGTGGCAGAGGACTTTGGAGCTCAGCTAATGTGCACCGAAAGATGAGGGTTTTTGCTAATGTGCACCGAAAGATGAGGGTTTTTGCTAATGTGCACCATTGACTCAAGAATGGTTCCTCTAGTGGCGTAAAGTATTCCCAAAGATTGGTTATTTTGCTATATTTTATCAGAAATTGTTGTTAGTTTGATTAAAATATTTGGGTACCTAAAAATTCAAAGCAAAATAAAATAAGATAAAAAATTAAATCAAATTAAATCAAATTAAAAATAAATAGAAATGAAGTAAAATAAAATAAAATGGGTTACCTCCTATTTAGCGTTTTATTTAACGTCGTTAAGTTCGACGACCTGTTTTAGACTGCAGGATCTTCCAAAGTAAGTTATTCAATTAAACCAGCTGGAGCATTTTCATAATATGGTTTCAACCTTTGACCGTTTACTTTAAACTGCGCTCCTAGATCATTTTTTACTTTGATCGCACCATGAGGAAAAACTTGAGTTACCGTAAAAGGTCCGAGTCACTTCGATCTAAGTTTTCCTGCAAAAATTTTAAACTTGGAATTAAATAATAGGACCTTTTGATCAACGGAAAAAGATTTAAAAGAAATGTTACGATCATGGAATTCTTTTTTGTCTTTAAATATACGAGCGCTATTGTAAGCATTTCTACGGATTTCCTCAAGTTCCTGAAGATGGAATTTGTGTGCTTCACCAACTGCATTCATTTTCATATTACATTCTTTAACTGCCCAATATGCTTTGTGTTATAGTTTAACCGGTAAATGACACGGTTTACCAAATACTAAGTGATATAGGGACATGCCGATAGAACCTTTATAAGCGATACGATATGCCCAGAAGGCATCGTTTAGTTTCAAACTCCAATCTTTCCTATTAGGCTTTACAATCTTGTTAAGAATCGACTTGATCTCTTGATTCGAAACTTCTACTTGTCTGTTAGTTTGATGGTGGTAAGCTGTGGTAATCCAGTAGGTAACGCCATACTTCTTCATGAGTGCCTTGCTGATGCGATTAACAAAGTGTATTCCTTGGTCACTAATGATCACTCTTGGAGTGCCGAACCTAGAAAAGATAAAAGTTTTTAGAAATTTGGCAGTAGTTCTAGCATCGTTATTACGAGTAGCTTTAGCTTCTACCCATTTTGATACGTAATCAACAATTAGAAGTATATAATAGTTACCAAAAGTTGAAACAAACGGACCCATATAGCCAATACCACATACATCAAATATTTCACAAACGTGAATTGGGTTAAGAGGCATTTTATTGCAACGGCTTAAATTGTCGGCGCATTGACATTTTTCACAAGATTTACAAAATGTATAAGTATCGCGAAAAATATTTGGCCAGTAAAATCTACACTCAAGGATTTTGTGTGAAGTTCGTATCGGTCCAAAGTGACCTCCGCAAGATTCTCGCTTTCAGTAACACATCGTTGAATTACCTGATCTGAGCAGTGCTTCCAAAGGTAGGGATTATCTCAAATATAAAATCGAGATTCTCGCTTTATTCGGTTAACTGCAACTCTCAGCAGATCTTATGGTAACTTACCTATGACCAAATAATTTACCATATCCGCGAACCATGGGGCAACTTTCTACGTCACCATCAAGCTTTCCTATGAGAATTCGTCTTTAACCGGCAGTTTAGATGTGGAAAGGGGAATATGACTCAAATGATCTGCTACTAGATTTTTTGCATCTTTTTTATCTTTAATTTCTATATTGAACTCTTGAAGAAGCAGGATCCATCAGACGAGTCTTGATTTCGCCTCATTTTTACTCATTAAATATCGCAAGGCTGCATGATCAGAAAATACAGAAATTTTAGTGCCAAGAAGATATGATCTAAATTTTTCTAAGGCAAAAATTATAGCAAACAATTCTTTTTCCATCGTAGAATAATTTTTCTGAGCCGAATCCAGTGTACGAGACGTGTAGGCTATAACATGGGGCTCTTTGCCAATTTTCTGGCCAAGGATGACTCCAACGCTCGTATTCGATGCGTCACACATAAACTCGAATAGGTATTCTCAGTTTGGGGGTTGAACAATTGGAGCTGTTACAAGTTTTTCCTTTAGTACATTGAATGAATCCCTGCATTTTTTATTGAAATCGAAGACTTTATCCTTCTGAAGCAAGTTGCACAAAGGTTGCGCAACTTTTGAGAAATCCTTAATGAACTTGCGGTAAAATCATGCATGACCAAGAAAGGAACGGATTTCCCTCACAGTTGTGTGGTAAGGAAGTGAGCGTATAATATCTATTTTTGCTTTATCAACCGCAACTCTATTAGAAGAAACAATATGGCCTAGAATTAATCCCTTATCAACCATAAAATGGCATTTTTCATAATTTAACACGAGGTTAAATTCTAGATATCATCTAAGAACATTCGTTAAATTCAAGAGACACTCACCAAAAGAATTACCATATACCATGAAGTCGTCCATGAACATTTCAATTCCCTTCTCGACATAGCATACATCTCTGGAACGTAGCGTGGGCCTTACAAAGGCCGAATGGCATACATCGATAAGCAAAAGTACTGAATAGACATGTAAACATTGTTTTTTCCTGGTCTTCTAGTGCCACTAGGATCTAAAAGAAAACTGAAAACCCATCAAGACAATGGTAATAAGATTTACCAGCTAATCACTCTACCATTTGGTCAATAAAAGGAAGTGGAAAATGGTCTTTTCCAGTTAAGGAGTTCAACTTTGGTGGAAGCTTTCGTTGGAAAACGACTGAGGCGTGTTCCCCCCAAATTCACTTTCTTAGTTTTGGTAAGCCGTCTTTTATTTGTGCATGGATCTTTTAGGAACTTGGCATATCTCGGCACTTTTCGAATTACTTCAAGAAGTGGAATATTAATTTCCACTTTTCGAAATACATCTAAGATCTCATTATCTTCGTCTTTTTTATCTCGCTTTATCAATCTTGATAAAAAAATGAGGTGGAATAGTGTAGAGAGAGGGAGGTGAATCGACGTACCTTGTATGGTAGGAGATGGTGTTATTGCTTCGTCTTTCTTTTGGGTGCCTTCCTCTATGGTTTTGGTGTGACAACGGTACCACTTCAGAGAGTGGTGATGTTGACATTCTCTATCAGATTAGGTTCTGTTTGGAAAGGTAATTTACCTTGAGACTCGATCCGTCCTACTGCCTGGGCGAGTTGGCTCATTTTATTGTCTAACTCTTTTAAATGAGCCTCAGTGCAATTATGAAATTTTTCTTGAGACAGTGCCAACTGTTCAATGATAGATTCTAATAACGACTTTGGTTGTTGATACGGTTGCTGTTGAGGCGGTCTTGGCTGATACGCTTGATTTGGTTTTTGGTTTTGCACATAGTTGAAGTTCAGATGATATTTCTATCCTGGATTGTACATGGTTGGGTGTTAGGATTGTAAGGTCTCTGAGGTGGTTATGGGAAATTACCTACTGCATTTGCTTGTGCAGTAGTATCCTCCTGCAACATTGGACAACAATATGTGGGATGGTCCGGCATCGTACATATTCCACAAAGTCTGGTTGTACCTCTTTTATCTGCAACAAGGGATTGGATAATGTTAGCCAATTTGTCAATTTTATTTTCCAAAGAAACTGCACTTACCTCGTGAACCCATCGATGGGGTTCACTTGAAGGGAGAAATTGTTGGGAGTTAGCAGCCATAGTAGAAATTAAAGTTCTTGCCGCCGTTGGAGTCATGTTCACAAGTGTCCCTCCACTTGCTGCATCGATCATCTTCATCTCCATAGGGGTTAGGCCTTCGTAGAAGTACTGAAAAATTGTTTGTTTCGACAGTCTGTGTTGTGGACAATTTACGCATAATTTCTTATATCTCTCTAGTAGTCAAATAATAACTCTGTGTCTTTTTGTCGAATACTCAATATACTTCGCCTTAGTTCGCTCGCCTTCGCAGCAGGGAAGAACCTGTCAAGAAAAAATCGAGCCATGTCAGTTCAGGTAGTAACTGAATTTGAAGGTAAATCAAACAACCAATCTTTAGCCATATCAGCTAAGGAAAAAAGGAAAGCATGAAGTTTGATTTGGTCTTCAGATATTCACTGTGGCTTTATACTTAGACAAACCATGTGGAATTCTTTGAGGTGTTTGTGTAGATTCTCATTGGGAAAACCATGATAGGTTGGTAGGAGGTGTATTAGGTCCGTATTGAGTGCGAATAGTGTCTCTCCATTCGGGAATGTAATGCACAGCGGCTGTTGATCGTCAGGTGCTGCGACAAGTTGGCGAATAGTTTGGTCGTCATTTGCCATTGAAGACTGCTCGTCGTTGGTGTACTCAAAGTGTCAGCTTCAGAGGATAATTCTAGATCACGTTAAAGTTTTTGTTGACGTAGTCTTCGTTTCCTTTCCCGAAGTGTTTGTTCGTGTAGTCTTCGGGCTAATGCTTCAATTTCTAGGTTAAAATCTACTAGTTCGCCTGGATTATTCATGGTCATAAATCAAAACAAAATATATCAATAACTTTGCCGAAGTCCCCAGCAACGTCGCTAATTTGACATGCGTCATATATTATCAAATAATATTCTTTAATATCAAATGAATGTAAAAATAATGTAGTATAGAGAGAAGAATCGTTGATCTACAAGGACTATGGAGCTTCTGATGTAGAGAGGTTTTGATTCTGACTTTAGCGCGAAAATAAAAATAATGGGGGGTTTTGATAGAGTAGGAACTAAAGGTAAAATAATAAAAACAAATTTAGAGAAAATGACGGAAGTAAATATTTTTGATAAAAAATGATTAAATTAATTAGACTCGAGCTTTGCTTAGTTTCAATTTAAACTGATCATCGAAAAAGAATTTTTACTCCAGATACATGCCAGTTACAGTATACAAGGCCCAACCCTTGTAACTTGTTTTTCTCTCCATTAAACCGATAATCCAAAATCAATTTTTGAATTTTGGTTTTTTGGCTAGTCTAACCACGACTATCCTATCATCGTTAGAATAAAACAATTTTAAAATATGGAAAAACCTGACTCGGACTATGTTGTCTCGATGAGAATCGAATCCAATCTTAATTTCCCTTAACGAATTCGTCGCTAAGTGTGTTCATAGGAAGTCGAATTTTCTACAAGCCGATCCTTCCTCCCAACTATAAATCTGAACAACATTCAAGTCAATGCTAACTTTTTAAAATGAAAGTGTAAAGATTTTTAATAGAAAGGCTGATTGTCGATCTAAGTTTATAGAAAATCAAGAATGTAATACGAAGATGTTGAGTGCTTTTTAATTCTCATAAGATGAATTGAAGTTTCGCTCTAAGGCTTTGGCTAATAGGAAAATTTAGCTAAGCATGGTTATGGTAAAAATCATACTTAGAATTTTAAAAGAAAATAAATAATAAAGAAAACTAAAAGAACAAGAACGTAAAGAGAATTTTATAAAACTTCAAAAACAAGAACAAACTAAGAATGAGAGATGAGAGGTGATTTTCTAGCTTACCCTAAGAGGGTATTTATAGTATTTTAAAACCCTAAAAATAACCTAGAGATGATAAAAGATAAATCTTAAAAATATTCAAATTTAAATCCTAAAAACAAAAGATAATTCCAAGTTTGAAATTCAAAACGCAACTGGTCTGCTTATCCGTTATTGCTGATGTCACCTTCTAGAAGTAGCTGACTGGATCTTTAGAAGCCGCTGACTGGATGCCACATCAGACTTCATACCTAGAGTCATGCCCACTAGCCCAGCCTTGATTTCAGAACAAAAAAAAATTGCAGAACTCTGCCTTTTAGTGCAATTTCTAGAATTGTAGTCCTGCACAGAAAACACACAAAAAACGTCCAAATCAGCAATATGAACTAATCATTAAGGACACAATTAAAGATAAAATAGTACTCAAATTAATCACTTATCACACCTTATAGATTACTGTACACAAACTGATAGGCTGAAATTGACTCATTTGCTCAGGCAATGGTACTTTAGGTAGGAGCACAAGCAATGTTTCATTTATGTGCGCGGGAATAACCCCTATACTAAACATCTGTTTTACAAAATCACAGATTGAATCCCTAACAATACTCAAATTCTGTTGAAAGAACCCGGTATTCAAACCATCCACACATGGAGCCTTCGATGCACCCATACTAAATACCACTTGGGGAATCTCCTCAATAGAGCTAGAGGCCAACAAAACCTCTCTAGTCGTTGCCTCTATTCCCGAAAAACAACCTCTGGTCGCAAAGGGTGGGCGAGGAGTCGAAGAACAAGTAAACAACTCTTGATAAAAATCTTTCGCTAATTTCTGCAAGTCGGACCCCTCAAAACACCATACTCCATCATCTCTCTTGAGCGCATATATTCGATTGGCACCTTTCGAGCAATCACAAAGGTATGGACAAATTTAGTGTTACGATCACCTTGTAACACCCACTGGGAACAGGCTTTTTGTCGCCAAAAGGACTCATCCTGATTCATGATAGATTCTAACTCAATTTTCAGCTTGGAAGCTAAATCCACCAAATGGTCTGAGTGTCGCCTCATCAAAGCACGATCAATCCCCCGCAATCGCGCACACAATCTTCTTTGAGCAGAACTTACCAATATTGTCCTCTCCGCCACATTTTTGGACCAAATTGAGCCTAAAAACTCCTCAAAGTTCGGATACGATTACCACGCCTCAATAAATCGAAAAGGCCGATTTGATGGGGACTTTGATCTTCACTATCAAGACAAGAATATGACAATGATCAGATCCCAAGTAAATGACAGATCTCGAAACCCTATATTCGATAAGCCATGCGTGTAAAAAATCCTAAAAATAGTTTGCTCCCACAATTTTGAATCGAAGCTCTTCTTGTTCTCTCATCATTGGACAAAAGCACATTAAAATCACCCCCTAGAAGCCAAGGAACACCATTACCCGGATTAAGAGCTGCAAGCTGAGGCTAAAGATGCTTACGTTTGGGAGTATTCAGACTAGCATACATAGTTGCGAGAAAAAACATAGCTCTCATATCATAAATACTAACACTAATATGAATAAATCGATTCGATACCTTATGAATATCCACCTCCACACTCTCATTCCATAGAAGCCAAATACCTCCACTAAAACCATGCGAATCAACACAGAAAGGACGATAAAAACCTAACCGAGACACCACACGATCAGCCATGCTACCACTAATGTGCGGCTCAAATAACACCACAATAAAAGGGTGATGCTCACAGACAAAGGACCTAAAATAACCGCGAAACACCAGGCTACCATCACCCTTGGAAATTCTATAACATGAAGTTCATCATCATTAAAAGATAAGAAAAAATAGACACGAGCCTTATTGGTCGTCAGCAAACCCGACACCCTTAGGAAGAACCTCCGGGGAGTCCGATAAATAGTACTCATCTTCATCGGGTAATTGCACCATAGGAGATGCTACACCAATAACCATTGGATTCCGAATGCTACCAGGTCTAACTCTTTCCACAAGCCTATCCAACTCCGATGTAAGTTGGTGAACCAGATAAGACGTCGTCATGCGGCCTGAAGCTTTCGATTCCAGTGGATGTCAAACCTAAAGACCCATTCGACCAACGTCCATTTTACATTTCCCCACACCCGATTTGCCTCAATGACCTCCTCGGCCACCTTTGATAGCTCCTACCTTGCCACTCTCTGTTGGGCTCGAATATCCTAACACTCTCCATAATGGTCACCGCCCTATGTTCACCAGACCTTGTCTAAACATTATGCACTGTAATAGGAGCATCACCTTGACTCCACAGCGTGATCACCTCAGCTGGAGTAACTCGCTTTTTGTTTTACTCTTCTTATCCGGGTTAGACGACTTATAAGCTGCGTTCTTTGGTATTTCACGCACTTGCTCTATACCTTTTGTACTACTAGTATTAGCCAGCACATCACTTACCACATTCACATTATTCACCACATTGCGTACTTCCTCAGTAATTCCCAATCATTCAGCTCCTCAACCTCAAGACTCGCAAATCGTGAACCAGTTACACTGACGGAAGCAAGAGAATTATTTGTCCGAGATGGAACCCCACGACGACACTTATCCGCAACGACCATCCAAGGACCAAACAAATTTGAATCTGACACATCGCTTACATCTGGAGTACCACCTATAGCGTTCTCGTTACACAATCCTCTGAACCTTCCTTTTGAAGCATATTAACCCCACACATCTTTTTAGTATGTCCATAAACACCACACTCATAGCAAATCTGTTGTAAACCCTCATACTCAATTTTTTGCAACTGGCCATCAATTCAAATACATGAAAATAATGGTTTATTAAGGTCTACAAGGATCTCCAAACGGGGAAACTGGCCTCTCCCACCAATATCAGTATTATAATCAATCCTAACAACCATCCCAATAAAGGAAGCGATATGATGAAACATAGTCTTTGTATAGTAATAGTATGGTAAACCCGGCAACCTTACCCACACAATCACCTGTGAAGAATACTTCTCCATAGTCGAAAACCCTCGACTCCATGTTGCACCGTTAAGTAACTCCCATATATGATCCATGGCCCCTCTATTAACACCTTCGTATAATCGCTCGAATTCAAAAACCGCACTAAGAAGAAATTGTTATCATGATCAATAACATGCAATTCACCCACGGGTTTCCACAGAGCCTGTAGACGATTAATCAAAGCCCAATAACCTATTGCACGACCCAGAAGTCGAACAATTATGGATTTGCGCAGATTATTATCAATCAGAGAACTGAATGGATGGTATTTTCCCTTCGCAATTTGTGATAATATCTTCAGCCAGTATCATAACGTCATCCTTAAGAAAGCCTGGACGAGACTCAAGTTTATCCTTAACTCCGACAACCTTGCTTACATAGGAAGTTTTCTCCCCCCATCTTGATTCATCGAGTCCATGGTCACTGAATGCACAGCAAAGTCTTCGACACTCTTCTCAACCACAACCGGCAATGACCCGCCTTCTGCATCCATCGAGTTACCCTCATCACCGACATCCTCGACTCTATCACTACGTCCCTTCTTCGACAGCCGAAACCGGTCCAACTGAGAGGGCGACGCCGGTCGCTCCCTAACTATCATACCAGATATATCTAGGATACCATCCGACAGCCTTCCACCATGACGAGGCTGATCACCCATACCTAGCAGCACAAGGGTCTCTTCAGAGGACATTAGGGTTTTTATCATAAAAGTTTAAAAACAATTTAATTTCAATATATAATTTATTAAATTTTAATTGACGGTTGATTAAAAATTTTAAACTTACATTTATCCACGGTTTGAATTTAGACAATCCTTTCTCTTACCTCTAATAAAAAAATTAAGGTTTTAGATTTTTATTAAATTAATGAAGGATCCACTAAGATAAATTATGAAATTAACTCCGATAAAAATAAAGATAAAGAACACAGTAATGGAATTTAAAATCAATGTTATGATAACCATAGTCTATAGGTATCTAGATTCAAAGTAGCTGTCGTGGTAAAGTGGATGACAATAAGAACCAATAATGGTTCGGGAACATTGGACTAAAATGTGTGCATAGATATACACAAATATAAAAACTCAATAAATAAATTTTAAAAATGTGAAAAAAGGGGAATTATCATCTTCTTGCCACACTGCCATGCTTGGAATGTTTTCCTGGAAGGTGCAGTGAAACGATAAGTAATTATAGATAGTACCAAAGCTTGTCGTGGAAGTTGGATCGATACCTTCAAGTCAAATTGATAATATATATACACGCGTATGTACATATACTTTATTGGGAGAGTCTGACGTACATCAGATTTATGGTGTAGTTAAAAGTCAATAAATTTTGATATTTATCAAAAAAATTTAAAATATTAAATTTTTATGACATTTTAAGTCAATATTTTTGTGTTTTTGACAAGTATCAAACTTATTTTGTAAGTATAAATATTTGTCCAAAAACTTATAATATTATAAAAAATTAAGTGTCAGAATCTGTTAAAAGACACAAAAAATTCAACCTAAAATACTATAAAAATTTTAATTTTTTAAATTTTTAAATAAGTTTTGAAATTTGTCGTCTTTTAGCTGCACCATAAAACTGCTGCACTCTAGACCTACCCTACTTTATTGATTTGATTTGGTTAAACCATGTTCATGTCCTTGGTTTCTACTTCTGGTAAGAGAGACCTACAGCTTCAGTGAATTGAACCTGGGCGTCTCTCTTTCTGGTGATAATATACCCAAGGAGCCAATAACACGTATCACGTTGCATTATAGGTAAATCATTAATGCTTAAATCCATGGGAAACCTCTGATTACGAAGAAGAAGAAGAATATATCAAAACCAAACGCGAAATCAACGACGATCAAAGTGGACGGCAGGAATCCATGGATACGATTCAGCCAACTTTGTATATCGGCTGTGGAGTTCCCCCAACTTAGCTAAAAATGGGTTCGTATATGTGTTTGCTCTTCGTTTAGAATTCATGATCCAAACAAATGGGTATACATATCTTTTTAAAAGTTATAATTAGGGCATATCACGAGTATTATCAGAATCAATCATTACAAGTATTAACTAAACTGAAATTAGATTATATTCGAATCGAATAACAAATTCCCTAAGTGAAAAGAGCGGATAAGTTGCTGTCATTTTAGGGTTTACATGAAGCTAAGATCCCATCAATTGCATCGTGTTTTTGGTGATCGAAACCCGAGTGGGAAGAGCGGATAAGTTTTTGCCATTTTAGGGAAAGACACGAAGGTGCAGTTTGGCTGAAGCAGCAGTGAGTGGAGGACGTCGAATCAAGAAATATTTAGGGATTCCCCATAGGTTTCGATTTCATATTCCTTCCTGCTCCTGACACTTGTCTTCAACCGACCAAAAACATATTGACTTATACGGACATTCTTTAAAAGTTACCGTCTGTTTATCTTATTTAGGGATTCCCCATAGTAAATTCTGAATCGTAAAAATCAAAAAGCTGGTTTCCACGTGCATGATGTTACTGCTGACACGCAAGCTATTACAAAGCAGCTTGGACCAAGGAACACACCGTTGAATTCACTCGTGTTTCCGGTTTTTCTTTAAATTTCTCGGTGTCTATATAAACGGCTACAAGTCCGTTGATGTTTGCAATCCCACCCCAGAACAAAAACCCTCTGGCTGTAGTAATAATATTAATAGCAGCACCCACACACAGTAGTAGTAATACTATAGCAGAAAGAAATGGAGTTTAAAAGCAAGAATCTCCTGTCTAAGATAGCCACTAACGACGGGCATGGAGAGAATTCACCTTATTTTGATGGCTGGAAAGCGTACGACAGCAACCCTTTTCACCCCACTCAGAATCCCCATGGTGTCATTCAAATGGGACTTGCTGAGAATAAGGTCTGTTTATAAACACAACATATATATATATATATATATTAGAGCATCATGCTCAAAGCTTTTACTCCATTTTTAGGTATTGATAAAGGTTTTTCGTTTTCTCAGCTTTGCTTTGATTTGATCAAGAAATGGATTATGGAAAACCCTGATGCCTCCATCTGCACTGCTCAAGGAGTTGACAAGTTCAACGAGATTGCAATCTTTCAGGATTATCACGGCCTCAAAGAGTTCAGAGAGGTACCAAAACAACACAATATTTAATCTTACGAGTCGTGACGGATCTAAAAATAAGGATTAATTCATAAAATTAAAAAATTAAAGTCAAATATGTAAAATTTAGAAAGTTTAGGGTAGACACATGTCTACCTTGAAATACACATGGATCCGCCACTGTGTGTCCCATATAATAAAAATGAGTAATACGCACGGCATTTTCTTCAGGCTGTGGCGAAGTTTATGGGAAGAGTGGGAGGAAACAAGGTTACATTTGATGCGGACCGTATAGTGATGAGTGGCGGGGCCACCGGAGCTAACGAGACGGTCATGTTTTGCTTGGCCGACCGAGGCGACGCTTTTCTTGTACCTTCGCCTTATTATGCTGGGTATGAACTTTCATTTATGTATACATTTTCTTTTCATTATTAAAAGGTATTTTTATTTAAAAATTATTTAAAGAAACTGTTGGTTTTAATGTATTTAAATTAAAATTTTAATTTCATGGAGTTGGTGTTCCATAAATATTCTATAAGTTTGATAGTAATAAAAATGAAATACTTGAAAAAGTAAGAATTGTAACAATGGAGATAGACAAGTAAAAAGAAAATAATTTGTATTATTTAAAAAGAAAAATACACAAAAATTTATTAATTAGTGTGGTGGTAAAAATATTTGTGTCGTTCCATCTTATATAAGTCCAAATTTTTACTTAATCAATGGAAGAAAGATGCACATACAAATTGGACAAGTTAAATTGAACTTTTTGTCATTGACCTTTGACCTTCCTAGAAGTTTACAAAGTAACCTTTAAACCTCTAATTCGACACTAATTCCTCAAATCGGTTAAAATTCAAACAAACTTTAGGAAATAGCCCGTTGTTTTTGGACAATTCCAATGTCTATAATCTTTAAGCTTTATTAAAAGTGTTAAAATAGGATTTGGTTTAATCATGAGATTAAAACTTGAGAGTTTTAAGATTTTAAGTTTTGATTATTTGTAAAACATCAATGAGTTTTTTTTTAAATATTTCAATCTAAGTATCATTGTGATTTAAGTCGAGATAAAGTAGTGTTTATAATTATAATTAATTGTAACATATTTTTCTAAAAATGTTAAAAAACCTATGCAGATTTGCCCGGGACCTAAGGTGGCGCACTGGGTTAGAAATAGTTCCAGTTGACTGCAAAAGCTCAAACAATTTCCGTATAACGAGAGCAGCCTTGGAAGATGCCTACGAAAAAGCTCGAACATGGAACGTAAACGTCAAAGGCGTCCTTATATCCAACCCTTCGAACCCTTTAGGCACAATCCTGGACCTCGACACAATGAGAAGCATTGTCAACTTCGTTACCGAAAAGAACATCCACCTTGTCTGCGACGAAATCTATGCCGCAACAGTCTTTGCCTCTCCCAGATTCATTAGCATTGCTGAGATTACCCAGGACATGGATAATTGCAACCGTGATCTCATTCACATTGTTTACAGCTTGTCCAAGGACATGGGGATCCCGGGTTTTCGAGTAGGTATCGTATATTCATTCAATGATGAAGTTATGCATTGTGCTCGTAAGATGTCGAGTTTCGGATTAGTCTCGTCGCAGACGCAGTATTTGCTAGCTTCGATGCTGTCGGACGACGAGTTCGTGGGGAATTTCCTGAGGGAGAGCTCCAAGAGGTTGGCCAAAAGGCACCATGTGTTCACCAAGGGGCTGGAACAAGTTGGGGTTTCTTGCTTAACAAGCAACGCTGGTTTGTTCTTCTGGATGGACATGCGGACACTCCTTAAAGAGCAATCTCTTCAGGGAGAGTTAGAGTTGTGGCGGGTGATTATCAATGAAGTGAAACTCAATGTTTCTCCGGGTTCGTCTTTCCGATGCTCCGAGCCAGGTTGGTTTCGAGTCTGCTTCGCAAACATGGACGACGGGACCGTAGAGGTAGCCCTCGACAGGATTCGAGCGTTCGTGCTAGGTCGAGAGAATCAAGAACCTAAAAAGTCGAAACATTGGAGAAAGAATTTCCTTCGCCTCAGCTTCTCTTCCTCTAGACTATACGACGAGACCATCATGTTTCCGCACATCATTTCCCCTCACTCTCCACTAGTCCCAACAAGAACTTAACTGATACTTAAAGTCTAAACTCTAACTTTTCAATCTTTAATCCAACCACAAAATTATTAAACTATTCGAATTAAATTCGGTTTTTGACATTGATGATACTAATATCACATTATAGTATCATAGTAATAACTGTTCTTTTCTTACCGAACTAGTAGGGTCTTAAATTTGTACTAAAATGACCCTGTAATAATATATTTTTTATAAATTGAATTTGTGGTGTGAATCTAAAGCTCGATTGTGATGTCAATTGCCTTAATTTTAATTCCCAAAATACAAATTAGGTGGAATATTTCAGAGTGGGACAAATTGTCGACAACATGACATCATTTGATAGGCCATGACATTCCATTTCCATGCCTTTTAATTTAATTACCTTGGTGGCGCAAACATGTAGACAACAACAGTTGAGACTAACAAACAAACATGACATGGCATAGAGCATGATGTGATCTTACAACATTCATGTGCATCATCGCAAATAATAATATATGCTTATCCAGTAATAATAATAATGCATATATAGCTTATAGTATATGTTTGTATGTGAGATTTATCACATTAATGACCCCACCAAATGGTTAAGCTTTGTAGTAATCCAGAAGACATTTATTGCACGGCTTAGTGGTATGTCCCTTTTTATATTTCACATTAAAAGATATTAAAAAAATAAATTTTAAACTTTAACTATAAATTCTACAGTCTAAACTCAAAATTATACATCCTAAAAGATACACTCTATACATAATTTCTTAAACTATAAATCTTAAACTCACTCTCTTAATTGAGAGCATAGAAAGGAGCATAATTAGCGAAAAAACAATTTCCATCCAAACTAAAAAGATGTGTTCTTAGGCTACAACAAGTCAACAATATTATTTCCTACAACATCGTACCTCCACCGAGAACAAAATGTTTGCATCGAAATCTGCAGTTGTTTGCCCCTTCAAGATATATATATATATATATATGTATTATGTTCCATCAGTTTCTATATATCTCATCACAATAATTTATAGCCTACCTCTCAAATCTTTAATTGCTTATATTAGTTTGAAAAAGACACCGAAGCTTTTGGCTTTCTTAGCTCAATCAGTATTGTGTTGCTTATGCTTTGTGTTCACCGTCCAAGGTGTCAAGGCCATCCCTTATTGTATTGTGACCCTGTCTTGACAAGCCCGTTCATGACCGACCAATGGCGGACCGAGCGATGATACGAGCAATTCCTGAGGAGCTACCAAGCCAAGGATGCAAGTTAAGATGCTTTGGGAAGACGATGAAGGCCCTATCCAGAAAGTGTCCTCATTTTGGACGAAGCAACGTCCACTCACGGCATTCCTGGTAAGTTTATTTAGCTCTTTAGGGGGAAGTGGTCTGGTGTCGGGTCTCCACCATCCCCCTCGCCTAGGCTAGCGACCGAGCTTCCTTGGTGTAAGCAACCTACTCCTAGGCCCATGTGGGGCCTAGGTGTGCGGGCAGTAGGGCCTAGTGGTTGGCGCACTGTCTCTTTGGGAGAAATACCTAGGGACGGTTTGGGGCCATAGGGCCCTATATCGCGCTCGTGGCTGAAGTACGAGGTTGGACTGCAGCTATCGCTAGGCCCTGCGGGATTCGAAACTCTAAAGCCTTAGCGCATTGTGACTATGAGAAGGCTAGACCGAGATAACTCCTTGGAAAATGGGGCATGAGAAGGGCTGACTTGTCTGGGTAACACCCATTTCAAGTGTCGCACGGCTTGCCAACCGAGAAAAAAGGGCATGTCCATGACACGTG
The DNA here is from genome assembly GCA_019671005.1 of Hibiscus mutabilis. NCBI lineage: Eukaryota > Viridiplantae > Streptophyta > Magnoliopsida > Malvales > Malvaceae > Hibiscus > Hibiscus mutabilis. Next base: position 4,037,094 of record CM033734.1, on the reverse strand, counting down.
GTATCAGAGCGAGAATACGATGGACAATGTAGTCATGTGACGGTGATGTTTGGCTATGAATTTTGATATAGTGGTGCGTATTTGTTAACCAAACGCCATAGTGCTCATGTGCCAACTTGAACACTGTGATGCGTTATTCAGCGGTTGTGGTACGTGGTGACGCCAGATGGATGTGTAGCAAAATAAGAGTTAGGCTATTTGTGGATCAGTTGATCTCACGCCAAGCTCTCCTACAAGTGGAGTAGTCAGGGTGGATCATCATGACGAAAAAAAATGAGAGACTTTTTCTATGCACAGAGGTGCTGGATTGTGGATTTTATGCCAAGCGCTCCGGTAAATGGAGTAGGCAGAGTCGAATGACAGTAAACCAAGCGCTCTTTGGACTAGAGTAGGCAGGGTGGGGGACTACGCCAAGCGCTCCCATGTGGGGAGTAGGTAGGGTGGTTAAATCCTACGCCAAGCGCTTCTCTTCAAGGAGTAGGCAGGATGGGGTAATGTCACGCCAAGCGCATCCATCAGTGGAGTAGGCATGGTGGTCTAGTTTTACGCCAAGAGCCCCAAGTGCTTCCGCGAGTGGAGTAGGCAGGGTGACTCCCTATGATGCTGATGGATCAAGGCCTAGTCAAGGCGCAAAGGTGTCTAATGGTGGGTTTTGGTAAGGTAGTGCCGATGTGTTACATTAGCGCAGTGGCGCGTGTGAATTAGAGCACAATGGTGCTCATTTGTTTCTTACAGGTGTAGCATTGTTGTTGGCTGATCGAAAAGGTGATCGAGTTGAGGCGTAAAGAAGCGCGATAACTTTTGGTGGACGAGATTGATCTTTGCACAATAGTGCATGTCCATGATTCGGGACACAAGCAATATTTTTGGTTGCTTTAAAGGCTCGTTGATGGCTGCCTATGGGACATGGTGAAGTGTGTATTCCTTGTAGCACGGTGGCACGAATTCTAGCAATATGGGGATGCTTACGCACCACTCGAGAGGAGAGTCATTCCCTATGATGGCTATCGGTAATATTGATGCTTGTTTTGATACATTATCTTGTGTCGGTAACCTTTGCTTATTGATGTTTGTTTTGTCTTGTTAGCACAAGGGCGTGTGCAGCCCGAAACATAAAATGTGCATATATTTTTTTTGTTAATTTAACATATTGGTGCTTGTCGTTTCCAGGGTAATGTGATAATTTCTTGATTGATGGAAGTTAATGGCAATATTGTTTATCTTGGCACTGTGGTGCTTGATTGTTGCTTAACTATCTTTTTCTAGGTGAAAAGAGATGTGTGTATAGATGGATATAGATTGATACAATAGATAGTCATGGGTTCGCAGACTAACCCTAAAGGAAAGAGTTGGAGACAACTTGAGATAGTTCTATAGTTGCTTTATGTTTGGGGAATCAATGCGGCAGAGTCGTGTTCCTCAAGGTTGTAGATTCACTCATTGATAAAATCAAAGGGTTATGATAAAACTTGTTTGTTGTGGGAGTACTTTGGTGCAGTGTGACCGTTTAAAGGTGCAGGACAAGATTCTTAGGACCTCGAACTATTTAATAAAGTGGTCAAAGGATCGCGGCGATCGTTGTATGCTGGATGGAGTGAGCCCTCTCGAAACATAATGGAGTAAAAATGGAGTGTCGAGTTATTGGTATGCTTCCTCATGTTGATGTGGACTCTTTTAGCGGTAGACACACCATGGGTTCTTGAGGGAAAAGTCTGTTACAATGTCAAATGAAATCAAGAAGCCTAAGGGGAATGCTTCCCATAGCTAATAATTTGTACGTAAATGGCAATTTTCTTAAGACACATTGGGTCTTAAGGTAAAAAGGAGTGTGTTGCGATGTGGAAGTTTTGACCAGATTCTTCGGCAATAGATTGCGAATATAGGAGGACAAAGGTTGTGCGAGTCAACACCGTTCTATCTTGGATAGGAAAAAAAACTCGTTTTGGCACGAAAATCTTCCTTTGATGGGGATGTTGGCTATGGTAAGGCAGAATGCTATTTGTAAAGCTACCCGTTTGGGTGAGAAGCACAAGGGTGGTACAACTTGGTAATGTGGGTGTATCTGAGAAAAGCTCTCCTTAGGAGTTCCTTCACAAGCAGAGCTAAAGAGTGAGCGTGGGACAAAAAAGTTCGAGGGGTATGCGGTGATGGTTCAAGTACAATTCAGATTTCACCCAAGTGTTACAAAATCCCCAATTTGGGCAGTGGTGATATGGGTTACTACCGACAAGCTATTTGGTGGGGTGAGCTAATAAAGCCATGGCTTAGGTCAAAACTGATGTATAGACCAAGATACCAAAAGCAAAACCTGGTTACCACGGATATGTTAGTGTTACGCAAAAAGAGAAATATAGTGGTCAAGGAATTTATAAAGCACCTTCTAGAGTTTGGCAATACGGAGCGTGAATTACAGTGGGGGACATACTTGAAAGTCATATGGAACTTGTAAGGTACATTTCATTTTATAGTTATGTAATTGAACTAACCAATGTCATGGTCAGATTTCTCTTTGTGTGTGTTATGAAGGCAGGTATTCCTATTAATTCCTTAAGGAATATGAGGCAATCGATTAAAGAACCAAGACAGTTTGAAGGTTTGGCAGGTGTCAAAAGCCCTGGTTGTATGCAAAAGAGATAAATGTCAGCTTCATGTAACAAAGAAGGACACGGTACAATGTCACACCCGTTTGTAAAGATGATGTCTATGCAGGCACAATGATTCTGTGTGTGTCGACAAAAATGGTGACAAACGCGAAAACGTAGAATGAGTATGGCCCTAGAGAGAGAATACACCCCGGTGCTGGGACGTCGACACAGGGTGGTGGGTCGATAGACCCTTGTCGGTCTAAAGAACTTGAGGCTGCAGTGGTTGCCATGAGAGCTATGGCATCAAATGATCGGCTTTGAGCAATAGAGGAAACACATCAAGAGTTGACCCAAGCTATCAAAGATTTTAGTAATGAAGGCAAAGAAGCATTAAGTCATATGAAGTTCGAACTAGATAAGATCAAGACTCAGGTTAACTTGATACAGGTAGTTATGGGCAATTCGATGACAGCAGATAAGGGTCCGAGGACTAGGGTTTCAGAACCTCAGCGGTATGAAGGGAACGGAGATGCTAAGGAGCTTGAAAATTTCTTGTTCAACGTCGAGCATTATTTTCGGTATACGCATACTAAAAACAGATAAAGACAAGGTCTCGGTGTATCTAATAGGGGACGCTAAGTTGTGGTGGCGGTCCAAGTTTATTAATTGTGCTTGTTCTATCAAGATATGGGAAGAGCTAAAGGAAGAGTTAATGAGCTCATTCTTTCCCGAAAATGTAGATTATAATGCTCAGAAGAAGCTAAGGGATTTAGTGAATACAGGTTCTATTCAAGATTATGTAAGAGAATAAAGAAGTCTTAATCCTACATGAGAATACTTTACTGACTAGATGTCGTGGGCATATGGGGAAGAGTTTGGTATCCTGCGGAAACCTAAGTCACACGTAGAGGGCACAAGTGAGACATCATTTTGAAGTCCACAATACGAGACTAATGTTGGTATGATGTTTGTGGGGTGTTTATACAGGTTCTTTTGTTGGCGTGATAACAAGATGAACTTTTCTAATAAGTGGATAATTGGGAAGACATCAGTAGATGGGGGAAACTAACCTACCCATGGAGTATAGGCCATGTGTGCCAAGAGATCAAATGTGTACTTTTGTGCTTAATCAATAGTTCTGTCTGTTACAAAGGGAGTGAAGGAGAAACGAAATAAATGGGCAACTTGATTGGCTATTACAAGGGTCATAGGAGACCATTGAGAAGTTCTAGTGGGGGCATATAACCATCTATTTGCTACTGGAACAAGGGCAAGGTTGTTCGAGAGAATATTGGTGTGCATTCACTTGGCAAATGGTGCAGGTATAATTGAGTAAGAAGAAAACCTCACGAGTGGATGATATTAGCTTGTCGTATTGACTGCGTTCTCAAATAGTCAAAACACATGAGGTATACATACAAAGGCATACCATGATTGGTGGTAGCATAAGGCAATGTGTGCCAACCAGGTATCATACGAGACTTGTGTGAATATGTTTTCATTGATGAAATTGCTTGTATATCTTATAATACAGGATATATTGAGGAGAACAAAAGGCAAGTACAATTCTATACGGTGTTGGCAACTAGAAATCATCTTTGCATTATTAAGCAACCAAGTGCAACGTGAGCATGTATTGGCAAACTTGGGTTAATACTGATGATATATGCATGGTGACACATTCGATACTTCGGAGGTTCCTGTACGAGATGAGGCAAAGTTGGTGAAGATGCGTAATGCCGAGAAGCAAGCCATTGAGTGACGAGTCATAACACGTTTGCTCATGGCCAGGTATGTTACTTTTGTATTTATGTAGATTAATGGGCAGATCGTGGAGCACAAAGAAACTATAAGGCACTTGTTCGAGTGGATCAATGGTTTGTTACTTGTTTTTTTTTTGCTCGAGCCACAATCGGAGTAAAAAGTGGGGGAGCATGAATTTAAAACTCAACATGATAGAAGTGGAACTGGGTCATAAAGAGTCTGTGGCTGGTCTAGACGGTTACGGATGTACAACATAGTCAAAAGGAGATAGAAAGAACTTAGGATCGAGACTTGAATTAGTTGCTTGAATGATCAAATGGCGTGACAAGAAAAACATATCAAATCGAGCATGAATCAAAGATGTACTGCCACAGGTGTCCATATCGGCTCAACAAGTGATAAAGAACTGGTGTCAACATCAATGAGAACCATCCCTTCTTGGACTACATCGATGAGGCCATCGATAGAGGAAGTAGGGGAGAATGTCAGAACCATCCCTTCTGGGGCTACATCGATGAGGCCATCGATAGAGGAAGTGGGGGAAAATGTCAAGGCTATCCATTATTGTATTGCGACCCTACCTTGACAAGCCCGTTCATGACCGAGCAATGGTGGAACGAGCGGTGATATGAGCAATCCCTGAGGAGCTACCAAGTCAATGATGCAAGTTAAGATGCTTTGGGAAGACGATGAAGGCCCTATCCAGAAAGTGTCCTCATTTGGGACGAAGCAACGTCTATTCACGGCATTCCTGGTAAGTTTATTTAGCTCTTTAGGGGGAAGTGGTATGGTGTCGGGTCTCCACCATCCCCCTCGCCTGGGCTAGCGACCGAGCTTCCTTGGTGTAAGCGACCTACTTCTAGGCCCATGTGGGGCCTAGGTGTGCGGACAGTAGGGCCTAGTGGTTGGCGCACTATCTCCTTGGGAGAAATACCTAGGGACGGTTTGGGGTCATTGGGCCCCATATCGCGCTCGTGGCTGAAGTACAAGGTTGGAGTACAGCTATCGCTAGGCCCTGCGGGATTAGAAACTCTAAAGCCTTAGCGCATTATGACCCTGAGAAGGCTAGACCGAGATAACTCCTTGGACAATGGGGCATGAGAATGGCTGACTTGTCTGGGTAACACCCATTTCAAGTGCCGCACGGCTTGCCAACCGAGAAAAAGGGGCATGTTCGTGACACAAGGCTTCCCTCGTCCTACTGCTTTCATACATAGGAACCGAGTCAGATTGGATCGGGTTGATATTCGGTTCGAGTTATTTTTTGTTTAAGTTTGATCCGGGTTAAATTAGATCTGATTCAAATTTAGTTCGGGTCTATATTATTTTAGATCATGTCGGGTTAACATCAAATCAGTTGATTTTCAGGTCGGGTCAATATCGGATCGGTCGACTTTCAATTTGAGTCAATATATGAAGATGATCTTTTAAAAGAGAAATAAAATAATATTAAACTTTTAAACTATTACTAAAGGCAGTTGTTAATTAGTACAAAATGTGAATAAAATATACATATTTGAGGAAATTAAATTCAGGTTGCTTTCAGTTCGGTTAATTTTCAGTTAGGGTTTCTTTCGATTCTAGTTGCTTTCAGTTCAGGTTATTTTTTATTATTTTTCGGTTTTGGTTAATTTCGATTCAAGTTGTTTGATTTAACTAAATTCATATTAATTTTGGTTCAGTTCGAATTTGATTCGGATTTGAGTCAAATTTAGACCATCATATTCGAGTCTATATCATATATCAGGTCGAATAAATCAGTTCGAATCTCGAGTTTTAGGTCAAATTTATCAAGTTTAGGTTAGAGAGACAAAATATATAATTAAAAAATATAAAGTAAATTCATAAATAATCAATTTCTAATATATATACACACACAAATAAAGGTAAAATGGCGGAGGAACAAGAGCCTTGAGTGAATATAAGATCTTGTTTTGGTTCAGAATTTAGTGCGGCTTATTTTAATGTCTTGGGGGTTTATTTAGAGTATTAGTAGCGGTTATATAGCGTTTTGACATTGTCTGAAATTGTAATATCTATAATTATTATGTTCCTAATATATTTGTTATTAAAAAGATTTACAACTACGATATTATAATAACTGTAATTATATTTATATATTTCCGACTGCAATAAATATTATGTGGTTGAAAACACGACCGTAATTATAATTTAAATTATTACACGAGACTAATTATTTATGTGACGGTGCTGAATATTTTACGACATTGCTTTGATTTTTTTATCTTTACTCGTTCTTCACGTCTCCAACATTGCTGGGGTTTTTTCTTAGATTCGCGCTTATCACCATTATCTTAATTACCACGCATCTAAACAAATTCAATTCTTTGTGTTTTTTTCGGTTATTGTATATACAAAAATTCTTTTAAGAGACTCATTCATCTAGTTAAATGTATGATACAAGTCGATCATAATTAATTAAGATAAACCTAAGGAACTGGAAAAAGACAGATTAAAGCAAACGAAACCATTGTAAAATTACGGGTCACATGCATTTTTTATTTTAATTAAAATTGTACAAGTACATGGCAAGGGTCTTCACGTGGAATACTGCCTTAAAACAGTTGTCTGTTGTTATTATTGTTCCTACTTCATTAATTTATGCAAACAATTTAATTAATTTAATCTGAATCGAATTACGGTGAGCTACTAAATGACAAATAAAGTGATGGAACTACAGGAGATTCTGAAGCTTTTAGATTCAAGAAGGAAATAATTTTTTATTGAAAAAATAAAATGTGACGATTGGTGCATTATTTCATATTATTATATATTTTATAATTACGTATAGCTTGTTTTATATATATTTTTTTATTTTTGGATGGTTTAATTATAAATTTCGTCCGATGAAAAATGAGAAGTTAATTCTTCAACTTTAATGTGTCAAATTTTAATTTCATACTTTACAAATATTGAAAAATAACCTAATTATTGATAATTACATGAACTTAATACTAATTTTTTTATATATAAAATTAATGAACTAATGGTTTTCTAATGATTTAATTTGTCAATTAAAGTATGGGGTGAATTTATGGTGCGATACCTTAATTTAAAATTTAAAAAAATGACAATTGAGATGTTAGAAAAACACAAAATTTAACATGTTTACCGCATACCGAAATGTTATAAAAAATATAATATTTTAGATTCGTGATTTTTCGACAAGTTTTGAAACCTACTTTTTTGTTTTATAATAAATTTTGAAATTTTTCAATTATCGCCAACCAGAAATATTATTAAAAAGTATAATATTTCAATTGCATAAACGACTTTTTAAATTCTATATATTTTAATATTTTATTTATATTTTTTAACCTTAAATTAAAGCGTTACACAAAACACACTAAACTCTGAGAAAATAAAACAGCATACCTTATGCTCTCCAGCTAACAATCAATGGCTGCTAAACTCTGAGAAGAGGGAAAAAAGACCAGGAAAAAAAAAACAATGATTACTTAAAAGAACCGACCAATGCATAGGGACCATTCAGTTTTTACGTAGGAGATTTTGTTTGATAGATCCATTAACAAAAGACCCACAAATCATAAATGAACATTGACAAATTACAACAGATTGTAATAAAAAGCAGGAAAGAAATCTCCAAATAAGAATTTCACAGTGTCCCACCATGGTCATGGAATTGTCAAACATGTGAAGCTATTGCTTTTCATCAAACAAAAAGTACCCCAAAATTTTCAATGCTTTATGTTTTTGCTTCATCACATGAGTCGAGAGAAGTTTATGAAATGTTATTCGTACCTGGGAACCTGCCTCTACAGATTTAAAACACGATCCAAAATTTCATTTATTCAATCTGGTCTCTACACAGATGATGAACAATAAAAAAAGATTTAAAGAAGCATATCACCATATATATATACAAAGATGATATTTAATTCCATCACCAATTTGAGAGGGGGGCAATATTTGCTTCCCCTCGACTCAACAAATAACACAAGCATTTGGGTTCTCCTCCATGCTTTGAACATAGTAATAAGTGGTCATATGAGGATTGTATGCTCTGTAAGCCTTGACAAGCTCCAACACAGGGTCTGGTGGTGGCTGTGGCTTCTTCTCCTCTTCCTTTTTCGCTTCTTCCTTCTTTTCTCCCCCTTCTTTCTTTTCTCCCTCTTCTTTCTTCTCCTCTTTCTTTTCCCCTTCTTCTTTCTTTTCCCCCTCTTCTTTCTTTGCTTCTTCCTTCTTTGGCTCCTCTTTCTTCTCCGGTTCTTTCGCTGGACAGACCGATACTATGTCGGTTGGCCAGTACTTGCGCAGTTTGCTCACCACATTCACGGTGTCGACTGTGCCGATCACTGTTAATTGCTTTGCATTCATATCCATGGCAATGGAATCAATTCCTGGCAAGTTGAATCAAAAGGAGAAATCAATACTTTTACAAGGCCAGCTCAATATGATATGACAAGTTCTTTTCTTTCTCCAAAATGCTCAATCATTTTACTGTGCTTTCACCTAGGATTCAAATCTAAAGTTAAAAACAAAAGCACCCCCTCTTTGCATATGCATTGGCGGAAGATAAATTTGAACAAGAAACAAAACCTATTGTTCGATACAGCGTGAAGATGAGTCGGACATAAATGTTAAACACGAATACTTTAAGAAAAATGAAGAATCCAAATAGTCTCGGCGAAGGTTCAAACGCATACCAAATACATTAAGCAATACTTTAATGACAAATTTCTTTATGCAGTGTCACATCAATTGGTTTTTATGCTAAAATATTTGTTTGCAAAGAACTTGCTTTAGGCAAAATTACACCTGAACTAGAAAAAGGGTAAAAAAACAGAACTTTTTCATATGCAATTCTGAGAAAGACATATGGTTTAAACAGATGAAGGAAATTGGCTAAAATTAAAGCTTACCTGAAAGAGTTGAGACTGTCTTTAAAGCCTTTTGCTTGGCTTTGTCATCATGCAAATCCAGCTTCAACACAACCTTCTGCAATTAAACACAAGAGATATGTATCAGAATCCTCTCTGCTTTTTATAATTAACATGTAAAGATTTATAATTTATGCAAATTTCCACTGCCATGAAGCTATAAATTTCTAAGTAAATCATCAAAATAGTGAGCTTTTTTTGTGTTTTGGTTCACTGAAAGAGATCCCCTTGAGTTCTATGGCCCATCAAAGTAATCATTTTGATTATTCTTAGGAATCAATATAATCATAATCGAATCTAAGAACAACCCATCAACAAAAAGCCCCTTAGATTCCCTTTAAAAGCACAAAGTAATCAATATATATAAACACACACAAATCAAAAGTATATACAAAAAGGATCAAAACCCAGAAAGGGAAAGCAGATAATTTAGTCATAAACAGAAACAGAATCCCAAAATAGGAAGCAGACCTTCATTTGTATTTAGAAGTTAGAGCCTTCTTTAGTTTTTTTTGAGGGAATTACAGAGAAGCAGAAACACAAAAACAGAGATGATTCGAGAGAATGTGTACGAAATAGAAAAGGAATGGAGAGGGATAAAAGGGCAGGGAAAATGGGATAATGCTGGGTTTGAAAAAGATTGAAAATTTTGGAGAGATTGCACAGGGAGAAAACCAGAAAATCTAAAAAGAAGAAGGCAGGGCAGGGCAGAGCAGAGCAGGGCAGAGAAAAGGAAATGAAAACAAGTGGGCATGGATGGGGGAGCTTATAAGAACGAGTGAGGAAGATGATGATGATGAAATATGAAGGAAAAGCAGTAATACAAAGTATCGCTGTCTGAGTCACCTCCACGCTATTGAAAGGGGCGTTGTAACCACACCATTGTCTCAATTTTTCCCTTATACTCCATTTGTCTCGCTAAAATTATCACATCTTAATATTTTTTAGTCAAATTTTTTTAACTATGACATCTTATAATTTTAAATTTTTTATATAAAAATATTAATATATATATTTAAAAACCTGTCATCAATTAGTTTTTAAACATATTTTTTTTATAAATTTTAATTAATTAAAGTATTTAAATAAATTATAATTAAAGTTAAAAAAAATTAACCTAAAAAATATCAACATGTGATGAATTTGACCTGAAAATATAATGGTTTTAGTGGGATAGAGTACCAGATATAACTTATTCGTATTTAATCTGTAAATGTGTGTAAATTTATTTACACTTAAAATTGAATTTTAAACGTTACATTATACTCGAATATTGTCACTAAAAAGTTATTTATGTTATAAGGTTTAATATATAAATTTATCTACTAATTATTATTCCTTTTTTTTGTTATTAGTTATCGTAAAGTATTAAACCTTACTCAAGTCGCTCTAAAGTTGTTAACATTGTTAAAAAAACAGTGAATCAACAGAAATGCAACACTTCGATTATGTTTGACTTTAACGAAAAAGATAAATTAACATGTAAAATCTCTAAAAAAAATCAGTTTAGTCATGAAAATTCTATTTAATCTTGAGTTGACCTTGTTTGTTTCTATTGTTTTGTTTTTTATGGTTTTTTTTATTTTTACCAGAAAAATAGCAGTTGACTTAACAAGTAAGATAGAAATTTAGATTTTATGTTTCAAAAAAGGTTGTCTAATTTTTTAGATACTCGTGTATCAAAATTATAATTATAACTATTATATAAAATTATTAGTTAATTAATTATTGAAGCTGTAAATATATGATTTTTTAAATTTTGAATTTTTAGAAAATCATTGTACAATTCGATTGCAGGTAATTTATTAAGAGTGGATCCCACTCAGGCGTACACAGATGACAGACATATTTTAGTATTTACTCCACGGGGGTGAAGTCTTTTGCACCGCAGATCGTGGCGCGTGAAAGTAACTTCACACGTATTTGACAATATTGATAATTTCAAAATCTGATGGCACGGAAAGTAGCGGATTTGGGCCTCTAGTCGGGACGTGGTCCCTACCGGTCAAATTTCTACGTCCTAACCCCCAGCGGGTTTTTACAATTAAACGCAGCACATCTTATTCTCCATATTGATCATGTATGTTTTCAGATGATGCAGCATTGGCTGGACCAACTATTACGCGTAATTCTTGTTATAGTAGTAGCTATGAAAGAACTCCCAGAGCTTGGTTGTTGGGTGAAACCGTTGACCGAGGGTATCATGGGAACCAATCTAGAGGTTAGTATTCTATTTCTAATTTGAGGCTGATATGGGCATCACTGGACCATGTTGCACTATGATCATATCTCGAAGATGCAACACTGGAATAACAAAATAACAGGAAGCATGCATTTTCTTAAAATAATAAATAAAAAATAGTACTTGAATAGTGCATCTATAATGCCGTCTCATGCAGCACTTCGATCATCCACTATGATGTAAATCAAATAGGGTTTAGGTGCAGCTGCTTTCTGAGTACTGAATTAGGTTCTTTCTATAAAAAAAAAAAACTCTGATTTATATGATACATGTGCTTATGTCCCTTTTCCAATTAGTGATAACTCTGCTTCCGATTTGATGCAGTTATGCCAGATTTTGCTCAGGTGTACAGCTTCATTGGTAGTGTGTTTGACCCCAGTGCAAGTGGGCATTTGCAGATGTTGAAGCAGCTGGACCCAATAAATTTGAAAACAGTATGTCACGCTAAATGATGTTAATGATCCAACCACTTCGATGTTTTCTTGGGGACATAAAGCTTACAGTTAACTCAATGAGCTTTGTTCGGCTCTTTTCAGGTACTGTTGTTAATGCGAAATCTCTCTGTCAATTTCACAAGCCCCGAGTTTGAGGATTATGTAAGTTCTTGTTCCTCTTCTTCAGCGTGTATTTATATTCACTACTGGCTCTTAGGCAGTACATGTTATTTTAACCTTCATTGAGTTGTATAAATGTCATCCGCAATATTGTTTTATCCTTCTGCATCTGCCATGGTTTCTATATTGGAGTCCGAGATAAAATCGGAGAAGGTTCAAGGTTGGTTAGATGTTTTTGTTGGATTAAAATCCGTAATAGTGGGCACATATGTATAATGTATATTGCTATTTTAAAGTATGACACAAAATTAAGTGACCAATTATGTTAGGCGTGTCATGGGTATTAAAATGTCATGGAAATAAAAGTGTAGATACCGTAAGATATATTTATAATTCAATGAGGGGCAGAGTTATAAATATTTAATAATAATCAACTATATAAAGAGGTAGTGGTCCCCAAGAAATAGGTCAACTTGTTTTTCTCTCCTTCCCCGTCAGAGAGTTTTACATCAAGAGAAAACCTATCTTCTTGGAAGATCACAACCACCTTTTAGGCGATCTTCATCAAAAGATTCAAGGTTTTCATCTATCGATTAATTCAGGTACGCTTCCGCATTCAGTTTATTGTTCTTGATGATTTGACATGATAGATCATGGGTTTAGATTTCATATCTGTTATGGTTTAATTCTATCAAGTGGCATCAGAGACTGATTGTGTCCAATCATTGAGATCTAATTATTTAGAATTTATCGCAAGTTTTTTTTATGGTGTGATAATGTATTAAAGTTCCATTGTTAGGGGTTCTGTTTTATTTATAATCGCATCCAATAGTTTTACTATATTATATTTGTGCGATTATTTTTTCCAGTTTTTAGCAAGAATTCTATGCGATTTGAATTTTGCTTTTTACAACTTACATTTGTTGCGCAATAATATGGATTTTGGTTTATCATATGCGATAACCCTATGTTGCTCAAGAATAGGCAATTGTGAATTGCGTTTTTGAATTGTGTTTTTCAATTTGGAGCTGGTTTTTTTTTCTATGTTGAATTCAGTTTTTTAAGTAATGAATATTCGTGTTATATCATGTATTCATTAATTACAAGAAAAATTTTTTTAGTATGAATTTGTCCTTATTTTTTGTATTGTTTTTACTTTAGTAATCGCAAATAGTAAACTCAAATATGAAATATATATTTGATTTAAGATATATATTCAATTCGGTTGGATCAAAATTTTAGTTTTGATCGCTAGTAATTAAGGAAGAACAAAATAAAGTTTGACTCGAGCTTTGTTGTGGTAAATTTACGGTAACTTGAAAACTTTATAATGATGTTAGCTCTCGAAGCTTTATATTCGGATTAGTCTAATAAATTATGTTGTATATATATATATATATATATTTTGGGGGGTTCTATTATGTTACTCTTTTTCATGGATTCGATTCGCGCACCATTCAGAGTTCAGACTTAGGATAATTTATTTGCATAAAACTTGAATCGAACATCCCTTTAGAAATTAAAGACAAGTTCAGACGTGTAATTCCTTGTGCCACACTCTCTAATCTTTAATTAAATAGTTCGTAATATAAGTGTGATTTTCCAAAGAGAACTATACGTATAAGGTTTTTACATTCAATTTGGTTAAATATGGATTTAAGTCCTACAACTAAAGTCTCCTCTAAAATTGTGTTTTGATTTATGTTGGGACTTTTGGTGCATTGTTATGTTATCCTGAATATTAATCAGGTTTAGCAATCAATTTGTGTTTCTTATATATGATTCTGGAATAATGAAGTTACATGTTACATCGTTTTTATTTAAGGTTATGTTTATGAGGTTAATATTGGTTGATTTTGGAAAGCATGTCATTAATTTTATGAAATTCATATCCTCTCCGTTTGATCAAGAATTTCAATTTTGATCGTTAGGTTATTATGGATATATTTTAAGGTTTTATGTGATCATTATATGAATTATTCATTTGAATGATACTTCTAATTTTCGCTTTTAGTTAAAGATTAGTTGTTTTGAATTCAAGTTTTATTTCGGTAAATGCATGTTTAAGGAATTTTTTGAGAAACAATCAAGATTTTGGTTTTCGATTTTTGATAGCCCCATTTGGACAACCTTATTCTGGGTTATTTCGAAACTTAAGTGTTATCGAAATTTCAGTTTTGATTTTACATAATTTTAAATTTGGATATCGGTACATTTATGTTATATATTTTAAGATAAATTAATTGAAGCATTAAGTCACCAAAGTGACTTCTATTGTAGAAATTATTTTATTTTAATATATAGAAGGTTTTGTGCATGTAAGTCGGATTAAGTTAGTATTAATCGGCCCAAAGGAAGGTTAATAATTAACATTATTATATGTGCAACTGTGGTAATAAACATGTGATAATTATTCATTTTTATATGTGAGCAATAAATCGCCCAAAGGAAGATTTACTTTGACATGTTTTTATTATCAATGTTTGATTCTTGTACCAAGATATCACTTACAAGTTAATATTTTGTCCAAAGATGAAATATTAATGGAGTGTCTGGTATCTTGATATGAGGTTTACCTTTATTCAAATTTATTATTATTTTGGTTATCTTTTAATTTGATTGAAAGATAAAATTAAGACAAATATTTTGAAACAATTAAATTCATATTTTGGTTTCGGATGTCTAATATTTTAATGGATTAATTGAAACATAATGTCACCAAAGTGACCGCTTTTGTGTAGATTAGTTTATTTAAAATATTAAGATAATTATGGGTTTTTGTAATTCATGCGTTTATTAATTGGCCCAAAGGAAAGTTAATATTTGGCGAAATTACAACGACAACTAATGGCGATAAATGTGTGACAATTATAAGGTATTTTATGTAAGCAATACGTTAGTCTAAAGATTAATCTATTGTTTGACATAGTTTATTGTCAATGTTTGATTGCTACAACAAAGAGTACCGCTTTCAGATTAATATTACTGTCCAAAGACTTGATATTAATGTTGTGATTGGTATCTTGAGGGGAACTAGCCATTATTTTGAATTTATTTGTTTACTTATGAATATTTATGTGAGCTTATTTTTATTTTATTTATTTATTTTTGTTCTATATTTAGGTAATTTATCTTTGCTGTCACAATATCTGTTAAATACATTCTACACTCATGTTTAGTAAAACTAGTTTCAAGGAATAGAAAAGACACTTATATAAAGTATTTGGTTGTATGAACATAGACCTTGCACTAAGGAAGAACAACTCGCACCTCTCATGGCGGTAAGCACCCATAAAAGGGATTTTGAGAGGTGAGTTCGTTCAAATTGCATGATTTTAATGATCATAAAGTACAACATTCTAGAATTCTTTAGGAGCACAAATCTAAATATATTACTCATATTAAGGGTTTCCTTGACGAAATTAAGAAATGATTTACCCAAAACATTAAGGTTAAGTTGACATCACTTATGCCTTCTTTGATGTCTATGAAGTATAAGGGCCAAGGAAATGTGAGGAAGTACATTATGAAAAATGTTTAATATTGCTTCAAAATTTAAGGCACATAAGATCAAACTTTCTAACAATTGTTTGTTCTTATGATTTTGGTATCGCTTCCTATACAGTTTAACCAATTCAAAATTAGTTACAACTGTCAAAAGGAGAAATAGACTTTAAATGAGCTTATTTCTCATTGTGTTAAAGAGGAAGAAAAGTTGAAGCATTATAAGTGTAAAAGTACTCATTCGGTTAGTGCTCATTTAGTTAGTGTCTCTAAGAATAAGGGCAATAAAAAAATATATTAGAATAAAGTTGCTAAAGGTCATAATCAAAAGAAACAATAATAAGTTACAAAGTATTGATTCTTTTGTATAAGTTATGACACATGTGAAGAAATTAAACTTCAAAAGTGAGCAACTACTTCGGTTATTTTGAGTGATCCATGGGCTGTAAATTTTATGATCCCACAATAAGGATTATTTTAAGGAGAAGTTTAAAATTTTTAGGATGTTGAGTTTGGAGGGAGAAATAAGGTTAGATACATTGCTATTGAGGGGAAGTTGAATAATAATTTAATTCATACTATCACTTTTAATGATGTTTATGTTTTTACACCTATCATTAATCAAGAAGTGAATCAAGTACCTCAGCAAAACAATGTTGAACAACTCTCATTCAAGATAAGGTAATTGTTTTCAGAAGAACAAACTCAACAACCTCAAAAACAAGTGTCATTAAAGATATCCAAGAGAGGAAGGAGAAATACTATTCCGGATTATTACTTTGTATTTCTTCAAGAAAATAAGGATAATAATGGAATGATAGAAAATGATTCAATCATTTTTATCAGATCATAAATGTTCTGACTCTCAAAAGTGGATTGATGTCATTCAAGAAGAGTATAATTTTATACAAGACAATAAAGTTTAGGAACTTGTCTCATTACATGAAGGTGCAAACCAATTGGTTGTAAATGGATATTTAAAACCAAGAGGGATGCAAATGATAATGCGGACAAGTATAAGGCATGTCTTGTATTTAAAGGATATACTCTAAAAGAAGACATTGATTTTGTGGAGACTTCCTCTCAAGTTTCATTGAAATACTCTTTCAAGATAATCATGAGGCTTGTTTCTTATTTTAATCTTGAGCTACATAAGATGGATGTTAGGCTTGTGTTTTTCAATGACGACATTGAAGAAATGAATTATATGGTACAATCATAGATTTGTGTCTAATGATACAAAATCAATGATATGTAAATTAAATAAATTCATCTATGAACTTAAGTAGGACTCTCATTAATGAAATTATAAATTTCATATTGATTATTTCATTCGGCTTTGAGATAAATTTGGTTGACAATTGTATATACTACAAGTTCAAATGGGAGTAAAACAAGTGATACTCAAATTGCTAAAGACGACAAATTTAGTCTTACTCAATGCCCTAAAAGTAACCTTGAAATTTAGAAAATACAAAAGATTCCATATGCATAAGCTATTGAGATTCTAATTTATGCTCAAGTATGTATGCGTTTGGATATTGCGTACATTGTTGGAATGTTAGACATATATTTAAGTAATCATATTATGGATCATTGAATAGCAGCCAATAGGGTTATGAAATACCTTTAGAGAACAAAAATTACATGCTCACATATCGGAGTTCTGGTAAGTTAGAGATCATCAAGTTTACAGACTTCGATTCTATTAGAATATTGATGCAAAAGAATTTTGTCACATGGGCTGCTAATTATAGACTGAACATAAAGACCACTTCGGTTATTTTGTGACAATAAATATGCACTCATTTATTCTATAAACAATAGGAACACTTTAAATTTAAAGCACATAAATATTAAGTTCCTAGTTGTTAAAGAAAATTCAGAGTGGTTGTATGTCTATAGAGCATGCTGGTACAAACTCCATAATTGCGCGCTTATTAAGAAACTGGCACCCTAGGTCTTTCATGAGCACACTACTCATGTGGGTGTAATGTTATTTAAAGATATTCAGTTTTAGTGGGAGTTTGTAATTTTGAAAAATGCTAATTTGGTTTAGACACAATTTCGGTTACTTCAGTTTAAAGTTATTTTAAGATTATTTTCTGCAGAAATAAAGTTTTTTTTTTGTTTATGCACACTCTGAATTCAGTAAAGTTTGATCTCACTAAGGTTTAGGAGGACCAGTTGGAAATAGACATGTTTGGTTCACATTTCATGTAATTTTTCATGCTACGCGTCCATGATTGATCTATGTCATTTGACTATATTTGTATACGTGACCATTGATGGGTCTTGTCATGATTGATACGACAAAGGCTGCTTTGATCCTATATGAATATAGTTGATAGACGAGATTGTTATAGAATACCTATTATATAATAGCAAATTTTTGAGCTCATAAGGTTATACATTTGTCAGGAAACATATGTTGCCCAAGTGGGAGATTGTTGGATTAAAATCCGTAATAGTGGGCACATATGTATAATGTATAATGTATATTGCTATTTTAAAGTATGACACAAAATTAAGTGACCAATTATGTTAGGCGTGTCATGGGTATTAAAATGTCATGGAAATAAAAGTGTAGATACCGTAAGATATATTTATAATTCAATGAGGGGCAGAGTTATAAATATTTAATAATAATCAACTATATAAAGAGGTAGTGGTCCCCAAGAAATAGGTCAACTTGTTTTTCTCTCCTTCCCCGACAGAGAGTTTTACATCAAGAGAAAACCTATCTTCTTGGAAGATCACAACCACCTTTTAGGCGATCTTCATCAAAAGATTCAAGGTTTTCATCTATCGATTAATTCAGGTACACTTCCGCATTCAGTTTATTGTTCTTGATGATTTGACATGATAGATCATGGGTTTAGATTTCATATCTGTTATGGTTTAATTCTATCAGTTTTCTGAATTTGGGTTAATGTGTTATTTGGCTCCCATATTTAGCAAGTACAGGGCCAACACAAGTCAACATCTAGCCATAGTGTCCATTACATTTGTTACTGATTAGTAATAAAATCGAATGCAGAGGAGGTTGCTTTCATCAAATGGTGCAGAATATGAAGATGTTAAACTTGGTAGCTTCTACAATATCAACCACACTCGTACGCTGGCCAACGCTATTACGACAGCATAGTAAGGCACGTCGTGTTTGTGAAACGGTGCAGGCCCTCTTCTTTTTCTTCACTGCTCATTGCTCGTTCCAAGGCACGGATGCCAAAAGCTCCAACAGCTTAACTTGTTAACACATACGATCTTCCAGGCCTTGGCAGCTTATAGCATAGCTTTGTGAATACACGGATATGTCCCTTTTGTGCCTTGTTTATCACACAATACAAAAGTAGTAGTTTATAAGAGGCTACCATTGAGTGCCTCTGTCTGCCTTTTCACTGCATATTTACTCAGAAATCCTTTGTTTTGATTTGAGGCTTGCAAAACTAGAGTACTCAACTCGACTAAAAAATTGAATTTTTATTTCATTTGTATACTCATTTATTTCTGTTTCATTTCAATTAAATGATCTATTTTTATTCCATTCAAAGTATCGTTAAGCTTTGATATTTTACATCAGTAGAGGTCTTAGTTATAAATTTAGCAAGGTAAAGTTTCACGTTTCACAGTTACTACGTCATGTTGATTTAAATCCTAGATAATTGAATCCAAAGGCCTAATAGTGAAATTCCAGTTCAATCGTTGCCTGGAAAATGGGCATTATTAATTTCAGAAAGAAGAATTGCAACCAAAGGCCAATTTCAAGTAAAATCATTTTTAATTACAGTAATCCAGAGTAATCCTTACTGCATTAAAGAACATCAAACCCATTCTCAACATTGCGATCGAACAAAACTATTGATAAAAAATCCATTATCTATACCCAAAACCCATGTCCAGCTCTGGATTGTGGCCGTGACCCTGATCATACACCCTTTGGCTATTGCCAGCCTCACCGAAAGGGCTCGTCTGCTTTGAGTTTGACCTGAGCTGCATCTCAATCAGCCTTTGCAATGCCTCTGGATGACGGCTCCCGCTGCCAGCATCATGACCTGCAATATCGAACAAAATGGATATATATGCATATTATTGGCAAATAAAATGTGAAGCAAGAATACATGATCATTACAGTAATCGTAAGTTCACATGTGATTGGTACAAAGAGATGTAGTGACATGATATTGCAGGAAAAAGGCCATTCAATATTCTAATCCTCTTTCATTTTTTAAGCCAAAAGTGGGGTTGGGTAAATGTTTTGGCATGAGCATGATCATAGTTTCTAATTTAACTTAAGCCAAGGTTAATCTATCTATATGAGTTGCAGGCATTTCCAAGAATGAAATGGGTGAGCATGTCTTGCAAAGTTGGAACTGGCGAGAACGAGAAAGAAACAAGATATACATTAATTACTTTACCTGGAGGCATTCCGAGACCAGCAAAGTTGGGCTGGGGCTGCCGTTGACCATGTCCAAATGGAAACCCATGCATTGGATTCACTTCATGTATGTCCATATGAGGAGGCAATGGCGCACCCCTGGGAAATCCTTGTTGCAAGTGGGGTGGAGGGAAGTTTCCAGGCATAGGCATTTGTTGTAACATAGGATGATGATGCAATGGAGGATCGAATTCAGTTGGTCCACTACTAGGGTGATGGAAAGGAGGGCGAAGCATACTTGCAGGAAATTGATGATTTGGGGCAGCATCATGACGAAGCATGCCTTCTGGAGCCATGAACTTCATCAGAGGATTGATTTTAGAAGGATGAGAATCTAACGAATGAATCAAAGAACCTCCATGATTCAATTGAGAATGAAGCTGTGGGGAAGAAGGCTGGAAACTTTGGTTATGAAACAAAATATTTGATTCCCTCGTATCATAGAGACCAGGAAGAAAAGGTGGACCTTCTTGCGGTCCTACAGCAGCTCTTTCATCCCGGAAGACACCCTTTAAAGCTGCAAGTTTCTCGGCAACATCAACTGGTGTCTCTTGGGAAGGAAATTGCCCTGCTTTAACATTACCAACCATTAAGTTATGGAGTTGCCGATGATTACTGCCGCCAATCAAAATGTCCTCTTCAGGAAGCTGAACTTCTGCAGATCTATCAAAATTACCAAGTCTAGGACCTAATTCAGCTCGGAGATGTGACGATCCCGCAGCAGACCGAGCATCATTATATCCTAAGAAATGCTCTTCAATGCCATCAGATATAATCTGCTCTCTTTGAGAAAATGGTAAAATATTTGTTTCAAAAGTTGTCCTGTTTGACCCAACATGAACTGTGGAAGGAAGAACACTGTCATCCGTGACATGAAGAGGAAGCCTGTTAGATTCCAGAACATCAACTCTTGCAGACTCCATTGAGCCCCTGTTAATGGAAGCTGGAGCTCCAACTGATTGTAGTTCCTTCATGAAAGCACTTCCAAAAAGCGTTTCAAGAGTTAGACTCTTTGCTGCACTGGAGGCATTTTCTGCATTCATCTCTATAGAGTCACGAGGTGCGGAGTCAACACTCGTTTCGATATTTTGTACTCTTTCTGAAGACTTGATGTCTAGACTGATAGACGATTTTACACTTTTCATACTTCTTTTATTCTGTAACAACGAAAGAAGATGCTGGGATGCATGATCATCGACATTAACTTCTTGCTTCCCAGTTTGAGCATCGGCAATTTTCCAGCCTTCAATTGCAGGAGGCAGCACTGGATCATTTTCAATACTTTCCGACAGAATTGACTTTTCAAGATCCTCACATGTGAGGACAGCAGGAACTGCAGTTGGTTTATTAACATCATTAGCATTGCATGATTGCTCAGAGTTTTCAATCCCAGGAGATGTCAAATTTAATACAACATGCCCGTCTGCAAGTCCAGGGATTTGGAATGGAAAGTTCGGCATTACATGCGTAGTCACAACCTCATCAGGAACAATGGGAACACCTTTTTCACCACCCTGAATTAATGAGAGCAAGTCTTTTGACCTGCCAGTTGAGAGATCATCTGTTGATTTTTTATTCTCTGCAACAACAATTTTAAAGGATGAATATCAGCTTATTGTATTCCTTGAGACCTACAGAGATTCACATAAACTAGACAAGTTGTAATAAATGCCAACAAACCTTCTTCAAGAAACAAATGGGCAAACTTAGAAGAATGGAAAGTGTCAGGGACCAATATCTCATCAGGTTTGTTGTCATTATGCTGAAGAAAGAACAAGATATATTAAACACTGCTAAATATTTCAAAGAAAACTGGAAGCAAAAATATTAAAATAGTTCCTGTAAAGAAAATCACACATAGATAAGATGTATAGTTTATTGAACAACCTACTTTTAATTACATTAATGGAGTGGGAAACGATCAATTAACAAGCCATTCAGCATTTCCATATACATGTGTTTGAATGAATTTTCTCTAAAATCAAAATAATACCTCAGTGAAATTACCGGAGCCACCTTCATTTGGTGTAAGAGCACTGCCAAAAAGATTGTCTAGAATAGAAGTTGAACGGCAATCCTGGTTGGTTTTAGTCAAAAGTTTATCCACTAGCAAGTTCTTGGAATCAGGTTCTGTAACTGTAGCGCTCCCTGGAACTTCAAAGGTTTCAGAGATACCAGAACTCTTGTATAACTGAGAATCCACACTTAATCTCTCATTGGATTTATCTAAAGCTGATGAGCTATTCAAAGCCTTCCCACTCTTATTATCATCTATAAGGTGGATGCTCGTACTTTCAAGCTGCTGCTCATGCAAAGTTCTCTCCACATACTGTTTAGAATGTTCGCCCAAAAGATCACCATCAGAGGTCCCATTCACCAAAAGGATGCCTTTTGCATCTGTAAGGTTGCCCTCAATTTCAGGACTCCCAACCTAGAAAAGCATTACAGAAAAAATTCCAAGAACCTTGTGTTACAAATATGAGACCCAATATCAGTCAGTATATTTGAAACCTGATTTGAGACAAGCTTTACCCTAAAATAACATCAACTTTGAGTTAAACAATATATGTAAAGTGCAATGACTAAGTGGAAACCACATGCAAGCAGTGACCAGCAGCTAACATACCTCATCTTTAATCAATCCAAACAGGAATGATAATAACATTTCACTTTAAAGCAGTGTACAATGCACCTTTTGTAAAATCTAGAGTTCTAAAATAAGTGAATTTTAAAAATGATGTCATCTTCACCAATGTCTTGGTTTTTGTAAATATTGGTTGATATATAGACATCTACGAAGTACAAAACACTAGATGTATGTGCGAGTCAAACCCGAGTGAATCAATAGAAAAATAGAAGTCTTCCCCAATATGTTCCCACTGAATTTCAGTTATGTTATGTAATAAATATGTCATTTTGTGCACTGATATTAAGTGATAAACTTCTTCTATTCTGACCAAATAATGGAAAATACAAAAATTCCCTTCCATTACTTCACGGATTCCCAACTCATTCCAGTTATCATAATTTTAATTGTTAAGTTGCTATAAGAATAAAACTACAAGTAGCCAGTACATGAAGATTAAACAGAAGTAACAGTCCAAGATCATGTGATGGCAAAAAGGAGAACTTGTGAACTGATGATTAAAATTCTAACCAAAGCACATAGTACATTCCAAAAGGTACAAGAGACATTATAAAGGTGTTTTAAACGCTGAAAACAAAGGTAACTTTTACCTGTGAAGGATGGGAGTGGTTTGAAGTTTTGGTTCCCAAATGTCGTTCCAAAACTGAGCCTGAAAACCCAGGCGGTACAAGTGGTCTGGATGCAGGAGTTTGTGAGGGACGAGAAGATTTGTCAAAATCAATATTTGATGCTGGCATAGGTTCTTCTAATTCCTTGCTTGTATTTGGAAGCCCCTTATCGTCTTTGGAGTCCACTAGCAATTCAGAAATATCAAAGTCACCTTTTGGTCTTTCGGGAATAATCTTCTTCTCCTGTAAAGCATCCTTCCTCCATGATTCAAAGGAAGCTAAGAGGAAAACCATCATGCTTTAGGTTTAATTTATTGATAACAAAACCAGAATAGAGGAAACTATAACAAACAAAATAAAAAAGAATCAGCAGGAAATCTTCTAGACAGAGAATCTACCTCTCCTCTTTCTTTCCTCTTCCGCTCTATCTTCATTAGTGCACTCAGTGGAACCAAAAGTTTCATCATTAAACGAGTCATTAGTTTCCCTCCTTGAATGGGGTGCAGCCTGTTAAAATATCAGCACCAATAATTGACATCCATTAAAACAGTATTTCAATTGCTACTCCAACATTTTACAATTGCATGTAAATATAAATTTAGCAGAATACCTAAGACACTTCTACACTATATAGAATATTACTGCCATCACGGTACTGCTCCCAATGATGTCAGCACAGCAGCACTAATGAATAATAGTACCTTATAAGGGCGGGGTGGATGATACAGCTCAGTAGTCCTATTTAGATGGTACTGATCATTAGCTCGGAACTTTGGAGCTGATGCTCCAGCTCGATATCCAGATAGTCGGGGAAAAGAACCACTGCCCAGAAGCCCGTCAGGTTCAGGACCTTGCCGCCGGGATTGATTACCAAAGCATCTTCCGGGATCTGTAAATCAATAGTCATTCAACTTGCAAGATGATACAATTTGTCAGTTGCTATAAGCAATAACCAACTAAAGAATGGCATTGCTAAACATTCTCAAGGCAATGAAGTGAATTACCACATCAATTAAGAGAAAGCATAATGCACAAAGCAATCCATATAAGCAGAAAACATAAATCAAACAATTCATAAACATTACCCGAGTCCCGATCAGATTGGGAATCGCTCTCTCTATCAATCCTTCCACTGGGGCGAGTGTCCCACCGTCCATGAATTCCCCGAGAATAGTTACCCGAATCCCCTCCTGTAGGCGGCGAGGTACCATATTCATTACGCCTATAACCAGACAAGGTTCCAGGAATTCTTTGCCGATCTTGTGATGTATCCCCAAACTCACTGCTCCAACCATATAATAAACAATTAACACGAAAGAAAGATCTGAACCGCTTCATCTTCATATTTTCCTCTAATTAAAAAAAACATACTTCATGACCATGAAAAAGAAAATCTAACCTCAAAATTGATTGATCGAATCCTGATGGTAACTTTTTGCAAGCATCCAGTTCACTCAATGATAACAAAAATTCTCTCGTATACGAAATTCTCGACTTCCTGGGTTATTAAAAACCAAATTGGGTATGGGCAATCAGCATCACTCGCCCAAAAACACAAGCAAAGCATTTAAATAAAACAAAATTATTCAGTAGTGAGAAAGTAAATTACTTTTGAGATTCCTTACTACACTCCACAGGCTGATCTAACGAATGTCGTTCATTTTCTAAGCTCATTTCTGCAAAAATCTTAAAGATGAGTATCTAACAAATACTTTTCAATCTAGCTGCTCCCAACGAAATTCACTACTCAAGAGCTCAAAATTCTGAAAAATGCTAAGCATGTCCCATCCATCCTATAACCATCAAAGTTCTCAATGCTCTCTAATCATTGCATCATCATCGTCAATCAACCCCCAACAGAAAGCTAATTCAAAACTCTCCCAACTAACATAAATGAAGAAAAAGCTTGTGCAAGGCTATTCCATTCTTTGATTCATGTAAATCTACCATAAAAGCCAAACAGTAACAAAAATATTACAATATTAAGTACCCCAAAATCTTCTCTCCCAGAATTTGCCTAAACTAAAGACGATCTCGTTTTGGCGATGGGACCGAACGGATATTTACGCAAAATTTAGCACCTCCCGAATCCAAATCATTCCAAATATTGAATCAACGAAAGTAGCTCATTAAAATCGAAATCAGAGAATTTCTAGGGCTCTGTGTTAAGCTGAGGAACTTCAGGGGAAACCTAGGGTTTTGTTTTTTAACATAGGAAAATAAAATTGAAATAGAACTATCTGGATTGAAGAAGTGTGTGGGGTAGAGAGAATAGAGAGACAAAGTTAGGGTTCCAAATCAACAACTCTTCCCTTGGTCCTTTTTTCCTTTCATTCGATGGAGATTAAATTTTTTATGTTCTATGAGTTTGAATTCGATTAAATGTGCTTGTCAAACTAATTAATTATGAGTTAAATGGTATTCGACTTAATTTAAAAATTATTTGACTCGTATTCGGCTCATTATTTGATTTGTTCAATAAAATTTTCTTTAACTTGTGCTCCCTGTTCGTTAAATTCGGTAAATACATAAATTTTTTTTTAAATTTGAACTCAAACATTTTATGAGTAAATTACTTAATAAGTTACTGAGTTTTTCCAGAATTTTCAACTAGCGTCTAAACTTTTCGAAACTTGACTTTTGTAAGGTAGCTACTAAAAAATTATAAAATAAGTTAACGAATTGATCGCGAGCTTACAAGTCGAGTTGGGTCTTACTCGACTCAACTCATTAAGATCTCGAGCTTGAATTGAACGTTGATCGAGTTTTAACCAATT
The DNA here is from genome assembly GCA_019671005.1 of Hibiscus mutabilis. Lineage (NCBI taxonomy): Eukaryota > Viridiplantae > Streptophyta > Magnoliopsida > Malvales > Malvaceae > Hibiscus > Hibiscus mutabilis. The sequence goes on along the minus strand of CM033734.1, from coordinate 4,011,053 downwards.
TGAGCTCGAGTTATTTAACTCAATTAGCGCTTCTAATCTCGTCACTTGACTTGAAAATATAATTATCTTTCTATTTAAATAAAACTTATCCGCATCCAATCTATTTATCTACTAATTCTAATCTGATATATTATAAAAACTCCTCTAAAACAAATGTTAAAATAAAAGATGGCACATAAACAATTATAGAAAATCATTTTACATTTATTTAAACAAATAACTAGTTTGTATCCCATACAATGCATAAATTAGTTACATGGATAATTAAAAATCTATTTGAAATTTTAAAATTTAAATGACTTAAAGTAAAATGTAGAAATACAATAAGTGAATGAATAAATAAATATTAGGAAGTAATGCTTAAAATCATATATATAAACCACCGGGGATCTAAATTGTAATTTATCCACTTCATAGAAATGGACGTGTAACCTATTGCAACACTTTCACGTGGCCGGATTGCTAAATAAATGGTTTTTTATTGGACCATTGTCTGAACCAGAAAGCAATGGATCTGTCGATTTTATCATTGGTCTGATTTTTAAAACATTGTAAATGGTGAATTTACCGAATATGGTTTTTTAGTTTTTTTTTTCTTAAACTACGGCATTTTTCTCTTTATTTTTAAAGTATGGTTGTTTACTGTAGCAAATTAAAAGTCAGATTATGTTTAATCCGTCTTTGAACAGTGTTTTGTTTATGTTCATATTAAACTATTAAAATCGGACTGCTTGTAATCTGTCTTTGAACAATAAAAATAATGAACATTGTTTAAAGTCGGACTGTTATTGATTTGTCTTCAAGTTAAATCACCGACTTTGAGTGTATTTTTTGGATAAACACTGTTTAAAGTCGGATTGTGTTCATTCCGACTTCTAGTTGCTACAGTGAACAACCATATTTTGATAAATAAAGTGGGGAGTGTCATAATTTGAGGGAAAAATTGAAGAACCATGTTTGAGTAAATTTGTCCATTGTAAATAGATGTTTAATTAAGTTTAACCATTAATAAAGTTTAGAGCGGAGTAACTAAGTTCAAGATTTCAACACAGTAGTCTAAAAGCATAATTACACCATAATTTATAGTAAATTGTTAACATTTTAACAAATGATTAAGATTTAAAGCTCAAATGGTCAACAAATTCAACAAATGATTAAAATTTTACATTAAAATTTCAAGTTTTAAAATTCGAGTCATGATTATAAAATATTAAAATTTCCTTCCAATTTTGTAAGCTCGTGATGGTACTAATTTTGCTGAATATGCTCTTGGAGAATGCCATCAAAAGTTCATTGAATTAGACCTACATGATATGTGATTAGCTTCGTTCGGCGAAACTGTTGAAAAGTTCGTTGAAGGAAAGGGGCGTTTTGAAAGAAGTTAAAAATTTTAGTTTTTTCAACAATTGCGTTTGAGGCCAAATCTAGCACGGAAGCGGTGTAGAAATTAAAACGTTCGATGAAGCTTTTTTGTTCGGCAGCCAAAAACAGCCCCAAAAATTACACCGAACGGAGCCTAAAAGTATTTTTTAAATTAAATATTCGTTTGAAATAGCGAGTTACTTAATTTTCATATTGTTATCTGAATTATATCTAATCTTCTTGCTCCATTGCTGACGGCTTGGGTAGATCATGGAAGGCACTAGTGGGTGTCATGCCTTCAACATTATTAAAAATTTAAGTTTAAATTGTTTAAAAATATGGTTAGACTGAGATAATGTTAGAAGTTATACTAAATTTAGGCATGCTTAAAGATATTTCACCGTATACTCAACAAGTTTTTCCGTTATAAAACAAAACATGTAAACAGTAATTGTTCTCAGGATAAATATTCAACAAATTCAAGAGAGATCAAGAACATAGTTAGAGAGAGGAAAGGTTCTTAATCTCCAGGTAGTTTGAAAGGGTTGAGAGGCTTGTTGTTTACGTGATTATATCACTCTAACTCGTTGGAATAGCATAAGTAGGGGTGAGCAAAACTCGACTCGAATCGAAAATATTTTAAATAAAATTTAAGTTGTAAAATATGACAAGTCAACTTGAATAATTCGAATTTTTTTGACTCGGCTCGACTTGATCGAGCGTTCACCCTCAAACATACATGGTTGAGAAAATAAGATAATTGAGTTTTTTTTTGGCTTTAGTAAAAATAGTTTACAAATTTGAAAATAACCTAAAAAGCTTGAGAAGCTTTTTGCATTATCTCAATTTTTACAATGAATGTTGATAGTCATAAAAACAACCTGTTATTCAAAAAAATCGAATGTTTACTAATTCTGTATTAAATATTTAAATTAATAAAAAGTTGTAAAATACCATTATTTTTTCCTTAAAGATTCTTTTAGTGAATAACACTAGACAACCACTAACAAGCCCTAAAACCATTATATATCATAGTTGAATGATAGAAACCATGGAAGGGACTATGAATGATTAGTACAATAATGCAAAAAAGCTTCAAAAACAATATTCTGAATTCCCATACAGAATAAAAGTAACAAAAACCAAATGTCAAACTGTTTTAACATTCCATAATTTAATGGAATGACTTGTCTGTCTCAACTCCCTTTTAGAATATTATTATAATTACATTGAACCAACCGAATAATAAAAATATGAAGTTATTATTTTAATAAATTTTTAATTTTCAAGCCCTTCTCTCTTTAACGTTTTTAACTTTGTCTTTTTTCTCTCAAATCTCTATTGCTTATAACTTTGTTTTTCTTTCTATTGTTTTTTTTTTCACGTTTTAATAAGAATTTTTGTTTTTGTAAAACATGTTTTTCTGTTATCGTGACACGTTTTTCTTTAACGTTTTTCTTTAATTTTTGTTATTGGAATCAAATTATGTTATTCGGTGGTCTTAGCAAGATAGATCCCCACTCGTTCGATGGTTGGTTGCAGATGTAATCAGACGAAGATAACAGAGCAATCTGTCTGATAGCTTGATTTGTTTACCCTGTAAAACGTCTTGTTTGGATAGAGACGATGTGATTCAAAAAGGTTTTTAGATTTTAGTATGCTAATCTCAATGAAAGTGATTGTTTTTCTTTGTACTATTGTAATAGATTTCCAGTAGACTTGTTCTTTTTTCTCTCTTTTTAATGCATTGTATTATTTTATCTTTCACGGTGATTAATAAAATTCAGATGTCATTGTTAATTTTTTTATATTAATTTTGAATTTTATCAAACTAATACATATTCTAATTAACTAAACTATACGCAATATTATTTTGATTTAAAATTGGTATTTAAATAATTTCAACAAATATCAACAAACTAATGAAACGGTTAATTAAGAATCGAAAATTTAATCATATATATTAAGTTATTAACTAACGTTGTGTAAACCTACCGAATACAGCAGTTCCTCTACTTGAAAGTGGAAGACCGAAGGTGGAGCCGCCACGTGTGGGTCCTACTCAAGGTGGCTTGCTTTATAAATTATAACCCATGGGAAGATCTGATGTGGCATGACCGTACTCAATCTGATTCGTCTGATTACATCTTGAGCGTTGGATGAATGCATGACTAGCTACAATCAAAAGTGCCGTATAATTTCCCTCCAACGGTCATTCGACCGTCTCAAATTTACCCGGACTTCGTCTAAAATAGGTATAATTATAATTTGAGTCCATATATTATGCTGAACTGTATTACCAGTCTTCTAATGTTCAGTTTACATGTTATAGGCTATAGCTCCTCAGTTTTCATATTATTGTTAGTAGTTCCAAATTATTAAATCATTTGTTGCTACCATTAAAGTAATAATATGATTTTTCAACAATTATTTGATCACAAAAACAAAGCGTCACAGAAATCTATTCGAACAGATTTAGAAAAAAAATAATAAGTTTACATGTCATTCAGAATGCTCAATTTTTTTTAAAATCATTTAACTAATAAATCAGTTGGTCTAATGAGATGAGACACTAAATCACTTAAGTAAGGTCCAAGTTCGAATGCAGATGTTGTGAATAGAGCAAATTAGGTGGAATGGTATCCCATAATGCTAACTTGAGGGATTAAATACTAATTTTTAGCATGATAGAGGAACTAAAATCAAAATTAGACCTATAAAATATACTAGAAGTAAAGAAATGAAAATGAAAAAGGGGCAATCTCGTCTTTTGGATTTTATACATATAATACATATCCAACTCCGGTCCGGCTAAGACAAGTAAGCAAAGCTTATTTAAAAAGTTTAAAAGAAGGCAATAAAAGAAGTGTTCAGTGTCGTAAGTGGTGCAGAGCATAAAAAAGGAAGAAGCTCACTTTCCCAGTTGTTCTTTTTCTGCGTGCCTTCTCCATTTGCTCCAAAGACATTCCTTTTATTTCTTCCTTTCCTTTGCTTTTGCTTTGATTCCCATTTCCATTTCAGTTAAAACGTTACTTCCCGGCGAAGCTACTACCGCCGGCATCTCAAGATGTCGGTGTACGACGCGGCGTTCGTAAACACGGAGCTATCGAAGCCGACGTCGATTTTCGGGTTAAAACTATGGGTAGTGATCGGGATTCTTCTCGGTTCATTCATAGTTTTGACTCTGTTCCTTCTCTCGCTTTGCCTGACAACCCGCCGCAAATCTCGCAGACATCGACACCTGGACACTACGCCGCCGGTCACCAAGGAGATCCAAGAAATAGTCCACCACCACAACCCGTTGGCGGCGCCCGATCATCACCAACACAGGGCCCCATCGGTGCCGGAGTTTCAAGTGAACACGGTGAAACTGGAGCACATGTTGGCGTTCTCCAGTGGGGAAAGTAAAGGGCACACGAGCGCGAGCGAGACGACGTCGTTCGGGAGTGGGAATGTCAGGCCGGAAGTGTCTCATCTTGGGTGGGGAAGATGGTATACGTTGAGGGAACTGGAGTTAGCTACCAATGGATTGTGTGAAGAGAATGTGATCGGCGAAGGCGGCTACGGAATCGTTTATCACGGCGTTTTAACCGACGGAACAAACGTTGCTGTCAAAAATTTACTCAACAACAAGTACCCATTTCCCCCCTCTACTCATAACATTTTAAGAAAAGAATGCTATTTTTTCTGGATTATTTCAATCTTTGATTTTCAGGGGTCAAGCTGAGAAGGAATTTAAGGTAGAGGTGGAAGCAATTGGGCGAGTACGCCATAAGAATCTTGTGAGATTGCTTGGTTACTGTGTTGAAGGCGCTTATAGGTATACTGCAATTATCTTCTATTTTTGAATTATTCTTTTATTAGTGTGAATCAGGATTCAAATAGCGGTCCGCTATATAGCTCTACTCCGTAAGAAAACGCTGCCGCAATCGTAATTTAAATCCCTGGTGTGAACTGCTACAACTGTAGAGAGAAAGTGACTTTGTATCTGGTTTTTTGCTGTTTAGGATGCTTGTATACGAATATGTTGACAATGGGAATTTGGAACAGTGGCTGCACGGTGATGTTGGGGATGTCAGTCCTCTTACATGGGATATCCGTATGAATATCATATTAGGAGCAGCAAAAGGGTACATTTAGAATTCTATCCTTTTCGGTTCATGTAAAGTTGTGTGTAAATTGTCTATTCATTTGTGCCGGTTCTTATTCACGGTGTTCGTTTCGTTGTTATTGCAGTTTAGCTTACCTTCATGAGGGTCTCGAGCCAAAGGTTGTTCATCGGGATGTAAAATCTAGCAACATCCTACTCGACCGCCAGTGGAACTCCAAGGTTTCTGATTTCGGGCTTGCTAAGCTCTTGTGTTCCGAACGGAGTTACGTGACAACTCGAGTGATGGGAACTTTTGGGTTGGTTAACTTCCATTTTGCAGTCTTTGGTCCTTTTTTTCCTCTTAATAATGCACGGAAATCACTTCATTATCATTCGTATTTTCCAGCTATGTTGCTCCGGAATATGCTTGTACTGGCATGCTGACTGAGAAGAGTGATGTCTATAGCTTCGGTATACTTATTATGGAGATTATATCCGGGAGAAGTCCGGTGGACTATAGCCGCCCACAAGGAGAGGTTAGGCTTATGATTAACTTCTTTTTTTCTCCCACTAATCTTGCATGACAGCTTCAAATGTTGTTAAGTTGGAAATGACTGAATATATAATTGCAGGTGAACTTGGTGGAATGGTTAAAAACCTTGGTTGGAAACCGAAAATCTGAAGAGGTTGTTGATCCCAAGCTACCCGAAAGGCCTGCTTCAAAAGCGCTCAAACGTGCGCTATTGGTCGCTCTCAAATGTGTCGATCCCGATGCAACAAAAAGGCCGAAAATGGGGCATGTTATCCATATGCTTGAAGCTGATGATCTACTCTTCCGCGATGTAATCACCATTTTCATACTATATAGTATTAGCAATGTTGGCATCTGAGAGGTAGTTTTCACTTATATTGTTTTACCTTTATCTTGTTTTGCAGGAACGCCGGGCTGCTAGAGAACCTTCGGATTCACATTCCGGTGATCAAAAATCAAATCGCAATGCTTCAAAATTAGGTTAGAGATGATTTGTTGTATCTTTAACAATAATATGACATTATTCTGTATGTTTGGTTTGCATTTTCCCCCCTATGTAATATACATAATGCATTTGTATAAATAGGTGAATTCATTAAAATATATAAGATAATGTCTGTAAATATGATTGTGCAGCAGTTTTCCAATTCCATAATGTTTGTTGAAAGATGTACACTTTTTTAAACTACATTACCAATAGTAACCGAATCTTTAATTTATTATTTGAATCCAAAATTTTGCTCATATTGGCTAAAGATATATGGGGTTTGCGGTCATTTATGTTTACATTATTAGATACAGTAAAATTAAGAGTAAACAACACCATTGGTCATTAAAATTATTTGTGTTTTTATATTTTGATCATCAAATTATTATTTTTAATAAAATCGCCATTAATGCTATATATTTTTTATATTTTAATCACACACCATTAAAAGACTAACGGAAAAATAATAGTTTCGTAACCAATGCATGAAAGAAGCAATAGATCGTTGACCACAATAGGAAAAAAGAGTAACATTAATAATCAAAATAGAAATAAATATAACGTTAGTGTCGATCTTTCACAAAATAATAGTTTGATGATTAAAATCGAAAAATTAATTATAGGCACAGTGTGCTGCCATGTGGGTGTCTTTAATTGTTTTCCAAAGTAGATCGGCATATGAGTTATTGTTTTAGACGTTCAAAGCCCTTTGCAGGCGCACCAGCTATAGTTACGAGAACATTAAATGGTTTTTTTTGAAGGCATAAATATTTGAAAAAAAAATTGATACACAGGCTGTGTAAACTTTAGTTTACAAATGTTTTAGTTTTAGGGGTTAGGGTTTTAATTTAAGGTTTAGGGGTTTAGGTTTGTAATGTTTAGAATTCAAGGTTAGTGTTTAAAATTTAGGGTTTAAGATGTGGGGTTTAGTTTTTAGGGTTAGTGTTAGGAATTTAAGATTTGTGTTTTTATAGTGTAAATATACATGCTTGTGTAAAATTAATTTTACACAGCCTGTGTATCAAAGTTTTACCCTAAATATTTTGGTATTTTAGTTTTTATATATAAAAACTGTTTAACGTTTCATTTTCGTTCAAGATTCACTTTCGATATAATATAAACTGTTAGTCAAACTAACAGTTAAAGTTTTTTGATGACGTGACACTTTGACGATATGCTATGTTATCGAAATTCACTGACAATTTCAATTCGCCGATAGTGAATTTTGAACGAAAATAAAATATTAGGTAGTTGTTTGCAACAAAAAAAGAATAGAGGCTAAAGTGATCAAAAAGTCAAACGTTAAAGGTTATTTTTAACTTTATATCTTTTTTGAATAATCTAAAGGTAATTAGAAATTTATTTATGATCATAAATATTTTAACTTTTTGACAGTATGCATACAACATATAGACAAAACGATTTAAATTCTCATTTTTTAAAATAAACATCATCCGTTTTTTCTACTAAAACACTTATAGAGTTTCGAGAACGTTAAAGGTTAAACATATTCAAATTCACATGTTTTTATATATTGTATCATTAATATGGTAACTGAATAAAATTTAATCGCATTTATATGTTTAATTAATCTAATACTCATTTAAAAAAACAACCGACTGTAGGAGGGGACGTGTTCACAAACTGACGAGATATTGAAATAATTTCATGATTCTTGTGAGCGAAGCTTGTCGCTTATAATTAAATCTTTTAAGTGATGAAACAACGTGCGGCAATGGCAGCATTACGGTCCAATATTGGTGCCAATCAATCCGCCATCTTTTATCGGGAAAAGGTGAAGCAAAAACTAAAAAGATTACATGCCGTGTTTAAGTTCCCATTCCTTGGTCTATAACCCAATCAAAATTATAATACTACTCCCAATATATGAACCGTACTCCACCCGTTAATCTTCACTTTTAGTTTTCATCATTTGTGAAGCAACGCCAAAAAAGTGTAAAAGCCAACAACAATTACTTACAGATTCTTTTTTTTTATCATAATTGCGTACAGATTTTGAGACTTAAAGCATGCATATGATGCACCAGTTAATTAATTTAGATTAAATATTATATATAAAAATAGATATATAATTTTATATAAGGAATGCAAACCATTAAAAAATTATATTAGAAATATAAAGATATAAAATTTTAAAATTTTAAAAAATACAAAACTAAATTGTCAATAAAAAATACAAAAAAATTAAACTATATAAAAATTAAAATTTACAGGGCGACTCCCCCTCTAACACCCATTGTCCATTATGACTACATATATCAATTAAAGAGGGTCTTATATTTTAATTTTTTACTTCTGATTTTTTTTTGAACAATATTACTTTTAATTTTTTACTGTCTTATATTATTTTGTTAAATTTAAAAAGGTAAGAATAGAATTTAATAAGTGGTTTTAGAAAAGAAAGAAGCATTTTCGTCCTAAAAATTTTTATTTAAACAATTTTATCTACATATAATACATGAATTTTATTAAATATCACATGCAAAAGTGAAAACGTTTTATGGATTATTAGAGGCTATAACCCTATAAAAATATTAAAAATTATATGATAAAATTACCCTTTCATCTTAAAATATATAATCCCTTGTTATCTTTTTTAAAATTTTAAAAAATAATGTTGAATTTCATCATTAATCACATGCCATATTTTTATTGACTAGCATTGATCTTTTTAATATGATTAAAATTTTAAAATAAATTGTAACTTTTAATAAAGTAAATTCAGTTATGGAAGTAAATTTTTTTTAAATCCTTTAATTGACCGAATGGATAAAGATTTCATTTTTTTTCAAACTGTATAAATTTGAAATCAAATATTTATATTATAAATTTAAATATTTTTATTGTATAAAAATAGGATTTTTTTACCAAAATAGAAAAATAAATTTAATTTTAAAGTTAAATTGAGTGTTAAACCATTGTAAAATGGTTATTATTGCTAAAGCCTACAACTAAAGGCTTTGAAACATGAAGCATGCATCATGCAGCTGGCAGCAGCTCATTTATAGCCGTTAGATTTCCACGGCTTCATACAAGTAGAAGTAGGGCTGACGTCTGGCGGGTGGCCCATTGGAAAATAAATTCCAGCCGACGGCCTTTAATAATATCAACAAATTTGACAAATAAGGCAGTAAGAAATTCTTCTTATCCGTTACCCAAATTCTTCACTTTCCCCATTCATTGTCCTCCACGTATACATTCTGTGACCGACAGCCCGTAACAAGCAGTGACTAAATCAACACTCCTCATCCTCAACTACTCCCTATAGCTGAAATTTCAACCAAGCTGAAAAATACACCACGCATTTGTAACTTTGTTCGAAATTTCCGAATTCCCTTTCCAGTACTAAGTCAGGTATAACTTTCTCTATTTTCCGTTTTGTTATTTTTCAATTAGCTGTTATGTGTGCGATTCTGAAGAAATTCTGTTTTTTTCCTCATTTTTTTAGATTGTAATTTTGTTACTAACAAAACTTTAACAGATCTGTGGATAATTTCTTGTTCTGCTTCGTTTAATCGCTCGTTTGGTTGAAGGCCCTAAACTTAGGTAAGTTTTTTTGGTTTACTTTTGTATTTGTTTTTTATTTTTCTGGATGTTTTTGTGTTTTTATTTTCGTTTCAGATTCATCAGATCTGCTATAGTTTGTGTGATTTTTGAGTTTTGAATTTTGATTTTAAACGTTTGTTTTTAAAGATGTGATTTCAGGGTTTCCTTGAAGTTTTTTGGCTTAGAATTATTTTGGGAGTAGAAATGACTTGGCTGTTTCTCCATATCAAGTTTCTCCTAGTATTCGTGGAGGAAATCATGTAGGAGTAGAATTAAGACAAGATATGATGGATGGTCAGAGAGAAAATCAAGCAACCAAGGAGATCTAGATATATTTGTCATGATTTCTTGTTACACCATATCTTTTGCATGTATTTGTTATATTTGGTGTTGAATATGTGGTCTTTTATGCCATCAGTTATTTGGTTGAATCTACAAAATTTAATCCAATTGATTTTATGCTTATTAAGTATTATGTGATTAGATCTATGGCGTCCGTGTATGGTATTGGTCAAAGGTTTGAGTTAATTTCCCTTTCGCTTCGAAATGAGAGGGAGGTATAGGCTTTAATTCCTTTATTGTCGGATGGTGAAACTAATGGTTTATAAATATTATGGGGATGATGTCAGTTTAAAGTTATGTCCATGGTTGCATAGTATAAACTATAAAGATGATTACTTATGGAAACTTCAAGGTGTTTGATGTCTGTCATAATCCATTGAATTATTAACATGATTTGTTTACCGAGTATTTTATTTGGGATGTGATTGACTTTGTTCTTCTGGATGTTGTAGTAAATACGTCAAAATATGAGCCGTCCTCAAGAACCACACCGCCCTTTCTTCCATTTTGGAAATCCTTTCCGTACTCCTAAGGGTTCTCAGTTGCCTTCAAGACTTCTTTCTTTATTGAATGCGTTTGAGGACACCTTGTCAGAGAGGCTGCAAAGACTTGTGCCTAAAGACAAGAATGACGTCCTTAGCTTGTCATGGATGAAACTAGCAATGGAGTTGCTTTCTGAAATTCACTGCGACATAAAAAACCTGATAACTGAGCTTGAGCTCCCTGTGACTGATTGGGATGAGAAATGGATAGATGTTTACCTGAACATAAGTGTAAAGTTGCTTGATATTAGTATTGCTTTTACCTCTGAACTTACAAGGCTCAACCAAGGCCATCTTTTGCTTCAGTGTGTCTTGCATAAGTTGGAGTCTGACTCCCCAGACCTATTCCTGCGGGCCTGTTCCTCACTTGATAGCTGGAGACAGCACATTCATTCAAAAAATCCCAGAGTTGAAGGTTGTCGTCCTATACTGGACAAACTTGTGGAGTCATTGAACTTGCCTAAGGTGAAGAACTCTGCTAAAGGGAAGGTTTTGATGCGTGCCATGTACGGAGCTAAGATGGCGACTACATATATTTGTAGTGTCTTCGCTGCAGCTTTCTCTGGCTCTACCAAGAATTTGTTAGATTTGCCTGTTCCTGCTATGCTCCCATGGGCACAAGTTTTCTCTGATGTGCAAACAACTGTGAATACAGAAATTAGAAACATATTTTCTCGCGGAGAATTTACCGTTCTTATAGAACTTAACGCTGTCGATGCTTGTTCCAAGAAATTATATCCATTCCTTCAAGATGGGTTTGGTCCTGCTGAAGGTGAATCATTCAAGAATTCTGTTTCAGATTTGAGGAACACGGCAGATAAGCTTTCTCAAGGGCTAGATAATCTTTCAAAGGTAGTAGATGGCTTTTTCAAAATAGTTTTGACTGGGCGTGATGCTTTGCTTTGTAATCTAAGAGCAGGTTGTGCTGTCCCAAAATCAGACGTCAAGAAGAAATCTTGACGATCGCGTTGCGAGGTGAATCATGAATGTAGCGAAGCTAAATTCTTCTGTATACAGATGGTTTAGGTATGAGACCTGTTTTCTATCTAGTAGGGATATACAACCTTGTTTGGGTAATGAAAGTATGTGTTGTGTGAGTTGTAAGGTGTGTTATACTAAAATAGTTTGTTGTACATGTATTCGGACCATCCTATGTCAAATGCTATATAAAGGGCCTATATTGGTTTGCAAATGTTTGCTTCCTATTGTTGTCGATCATCATTTCCGTAGGATATCAGTTATTATGGTGTTCCTAATCTCCTTTCCTTTTGAAGCTCAGGCTATTTTTGACATGTATAGCATGCATTAGCGTTGACTCCCAAAGAGGTACAAATTCTGTGCAGTTTTTCTCAGCCTTGAACTGTATGGATGTTGTTCATTCGAAAAACTAGGTGGACATTCAAATTCAGATAGAAGCCACTCGAGTCTCTGGTGTAATTTTTTTGATTAATTTCTGCATTCTATTCTTTCATCTGGAAATTCTTCCATTTCCACGCATTCTTTTTCAGGGGTTATATCTTGATTTGGTATCGAAACCTCTGAAATCAGAATACAGCCGACCGAGCTCTGGGTGTTTTAATGATCCCTGGCTTGAATGCTGAGAGAAGATCCTCAGGTTGTATCTATTGTAGTCATATAAAACTGGGAAAATAATATTGGTGATATTGTGAAGTGCATGATTAATCTATGGATAGTATTGGTTTCAGATGCAACTTGCGAGAAAGGGATTTTCTTGGTACTATTCTATGGCATGATTAGAATAGTTCATGGACTGAGCACCGCCCATGAGGTGGTGGCCGGTGCGGATCGGCCCTTGACCATAGCTTTTTCAGTCAAATGACTCGTAGCCAACTCAGGATGCTATTATTAGTCGTTGGCTGTGGAATTACGAGTTATGGTTCGGCTGAATCTTGAAATTGGAAGAAGTGGCAGGAGGAAGAATATTATTTTCTTGGTACTATTCCATTTTATTTTTCTTCTCAGCAGAAAGAATATGATTTCAATTCAAATCATTTCAAATAAAATCATATATTTTTAAAACCAGTCGTTTATTAATTTAATCATTAATAAAATATTGAATTGATATTTTCATCATTTAAATATATAATATATTGTTATTTTAATAAAACCATCAGCAATGTTCTAAAAATTATATAATATATTGTTGAGATTTAAAAAAATGTTATGATAGTATGAGTGATGTATATTGATGGATTTTAATTGTTCCTTATCATCTCCTCTCTTTTCAAATTTTAAATTTTAAACATGAGCTCTAAACTAATGCCAGAAATTTATATATATTTAACATGGAATTATTAATTTGTTCGATTATAAAGTTTCTAACAGAATAAGACGTAAATATTTTACCAAAGGTTTAAAGTTTAAATTTTATCGTAATGAATAAGACAATTAAGGCAGGATTATCTCATAATATACTTTTGTCACATAATGTTGAGAAATTTCCGTGGCCTTCGTCCAGCAACCTTTCCGGCGGCTATTCAATTTTTAATCCTGCTAGACTTGACCCAATAGTTTCTTTGACAGATGATTCTACACAACCATAGAATGAACAATTTTGACCGTGAAGACTTTGACAGATCTTGTAAAACACTTTCCTAATACAAACTCTTAATTTGAATCGTCAAATTTTGTAGTCGAAAAAAGAACATGAATTTTCTGCCGCTGATCACGTCTCTTTCTATCCTCTATACTAAAAATATTAAAAAATTAAATTTTAAACTTAAACTTTAATTTTAAATTCTATATCGTAAGCCTTAAATTTTATGCCTAAAGAAATACACTCTATTTCTAATACTCTACTTCAATTTCTCTAAATCCAAACTATAAACTCTAACCTTATATTTTAAACCCACTTTTTTTTTTTAAATAAGAGCATAAAAATGGATATAGTTTCGGGCAGATGAAAATCTGTTCTGTTTCATAATAGAACATGAAAATCTATCAAAGGGAACATATCTTACACAGTGAAAAAGTCAAAATGCAGAACAGATTCCAAATTTATTGTGGGCATTTCCTTGCAAAACCAGAAAACCTTTACACTGGAAACACAGACATTTAGAAAGAAAAAAAAAGGTGTAATCTAAAAGGTGAAGTATTCACGAGAAGACTCAAGCTTTTCCAGTTCAAAAGGTTCACACTCATGACTAGGAAATTTTACCAGTAAACCCAAGAGAAAATTTCAGAAAAGAACGAAGGAAAAAAAGGACACTTTACACCTACCAACACGCTCTCGCAAAATTTAGACCCCATTTTCTTACCCTTTTTATCCTTCTTTCTATCTCTCATTCTCTCTGAATTTTTAGCTGTTATTACTGCAGAAAATCTCTTCTTTGTTCTGGGTTTTCGAGTTTGATCATTCGGATTCAGAAAAGAATGTCAATAGAGTTCAGCACTGGGTCAGGTGATCACAGCGTCAAAGGGATACCAACTCACGGCGGACGCTACGTTCATTACAACGTTTACGGCAGCTTATTCGAAGTTTCCAGAAAATACGCCCCTCCTATTCGCCCCGTCGGCCGTGGCGCTAATGGTATTGTCTGGTAAGATATTATACCCCCAAAAAAGAAGCTTTGTTTTTTTTATTATTATTAAAGTTCCTATTTTGAATGAAATTTTTTTGTTCATTTCATGATCTGGGTTTATCTTTATCTTGTTTTCAACAATTCAAGCTATGTAGTTTTTCGAGTAAGTTGCTAAATTTAGGCCCCGTTGAAGTAAATGAATTTAGAGCTCAACTTGTTGCCTGAGGAGGTTGAAAGGAAGTTGCCATTCTGTTCATTAGCTTACTTCTCTATATATGTTTATTAATCATATCGAGCTAAGACGCCGTTGTTGCCCCTCCGTTTTCTTAGTGCTGCAGTGAATTCAGAGACGCGGGAAGAAGTTGCTATCAAGAAAATCGGTAATGCTTTCGACAACAGGATCGATGCCAAGAGGACTTTGCGAGAGATCAAACTTCACATGGATCATGAGAATGTGAGTTCTTTTAGCTCTATAGTTCACATGTTGTTCGTGTAAATCGACCAATAGAGGACATGTTTTATGTTAGTTTCGTACTCTTAGACTCGGGTTTCTTCCATTGGCATGTTTGTTTATTGATAATGACATGATGAGGTTCTAATAAAGCGGTTGAATTCTGATTGTGGAATTATAGTTGAAAATGCTTATTCCTTTTCTTCTTCTTCAGGTGATCGCCATCAAAGACATCATACGGCCTCCACTGAAGGAGAACTTTAATGATGTCTACATTGTTTATGAACTTATGGACACTGATCTTCATCAAATCATAGGATCTAACCAATTTTTGACGGATGATCATCGTCGGGTTGGTATATATTAACTTTCTGTTGTATGAAATATACCGGGATAGAAACGTTATCTGTTTTCTGTTACCAACTTAGAAGCTGAAACAATTGTTGACCATGCACTGCTACTCTTGTAGTACTTCCTGTATCAGGTTTTACGAGGGCTGAAATATGTACATTCAGCAAATGTTTTGCATCGTGATTTAAAGCCGAGTAATTTGCTTCTGAATGCGAATTGTGACCATAAAATTGGAGATTTTGGGCTTGCGAGGACGACATCTGAAACTGATTTTATGACAGAATATGTAGTTACTCGCTGGTAACGGGCACCGGAATTGCTTCTGAATTGTTCTGAATATACTGCTGCAATCGATATTTGGTCGGTGGGTTGCATACTCGGTGAAATCATGACTAGACAACCCCTCTTCCCTGGAAAAGACTACGTGCATCAGCTGACACGGACTCTACATTTCCGCATGATTGCTATTCGCTATTTGCTTGTTCGCTTATTAGTGCTGGTTTTTCTTTGACAATCATGTAATGTAGATATGTTTCCTATATCCAAGAGTTTTTGCTTATCTTGATGGATTTACACATACTTCCCTTTGCCCTTGGAACAGCTTATAGGTTCACCTGATGATTCGAATCTTGGGTTCCTTCGAAGTGACAACGCCAGAAGATACGTTAGACAGCTTCCGCAATATCCAAAGCAAAATTTCGCTGCTAGATTTCCAAACATGTCACCCGGCGCTGTTGATTTTCTTGAGAAGATGCTCATCTTCGATCCCCATAGGCGCATTACAGGTACTATGACTTGCTCATTTCCATCTACTACTTCGAAGTAACAGAAATAGTGGATGAATCAAACCAAATCATCCTTTTTCTTCAGTTTTGCTTAACAACCTTTTTATCGTCCGTTGCAGTCGACAAGACTCTATGCCACCCATACTTGGCACCTTTTCACGACATCAACGTGGAGCCTGTTTGCCCGAGGCCATTCAGTTTTGATTTTGAGCAACCATTTTTTACCCAAGAAAACATCAAGGAGCTCATCTATAAAGAATCTGTGAAGTTCAACCCAGACCCAAATCATTGAGGTTTATGTGTTTGTATATGCCTCTGTTAAGTGTACCTAGTGACTCTGGTTTGCTGCAACATAAATTGTAGAACTCATCAGTCCTTTCCGAGATTCAAAAACCGATAATCGACTATGCAAATTACTTTAAATAGAATTGGCGATTCTAATTATACATTGAGCATTACAATTGTGAAGTACAACATTTTTTTATTTGTAGAAGTTCTATAAATTGTTCAGTTTTTTTTGTTCACTTGAAACCTTGTGTTCTACTGCTGAGTTCTTGAATCAAGGATTCTAAAGATTTATATGAGGAACCATTTTCCATCAATGCCATCCTACTCTTGATCTTCATTTCCTTTACCTTTGCCTTCACTTCATCTTCATCGTCCATCAAACGCCTCAATGCTCTTTCAAACTCGCTGGAAGCCACCATATCACTGCCGTCCCTGTAATCCAACCTGATCTCCACACCTAATCCCAACTCTTTCAGTAACTCAAATGCATTCATTTGTTGCTCTGCATATACCGGCCATGTCGCGATAGGAACACCGTGCCATATGCCCTCCAATATGGAATTCCACCCACAGTGCAACACGAACCCTCCGATTGCTTGGTGGCTCAGTACTTTCACTTGCTGAACCCACCCGCACACGAGCCCCAATCCAGCCGTCCGGTCCAAGAACCCCGACGGCAAAACAGACTCTAAGTGCGTGTACTCGCCCGGGAGATCGAGTTTACCTTCAGGTGGCTATTGATTTTGGACCATAAGAAACGATACCCAGAAAGCTCCAGCCCGAATGCAATCTCTCTCAACTGGTATCCCTGGAGACTCCCCATGCTCCCGAAGCATAGGAACACCACTGAAGACAGAGGCTGATCATCAAGCCATTTCATTATCGAATCCTGTTTAGCTCCATCCGGATGCCATTGAGCAGCACCGGCATGATCGAGAATGGCATGGGGCTCCAGTTCAAGAAACGTGTTCACCACGACACCCCGGGCCTTATTGTACCAACGAGCGTGCTCCGAGAACCAAAAATAACCATCCTTGTTTCTCTTCAGCACCGAGGTGGGCAACGTGCTAGGGGGCAAGGGTTTAGCAAAACTGGGGACGATCAACTCAACTGCCGGGTCTTGGGGACGATTAACCCGGAGTCGGACTCAACAAAGTCGACGGCAAGCTGTTTGTCCAACTCAGGTAAATGGAACATAAACCCCAGAAAACTGGTTGGAGAAGCAAAGAAGAGATAACAAGGAATGCCGAGTTGATTGGCGACGTCGATCATTGAAGTGGTGAACATGTCAACAAAGAGAGCAGCGACCGGAGTAGTTGACATGAGGTCGGAGATGACATGCTTGACGTGGGGCTTGTGTTTTTCTATGAAGAGGGATAAGTAGCCCAAAGAAGATTGGTACTGATCAGGAGTGGGATGTTCGACGGTCGGGAGGTGGATGAATTTGATACGATCCGAAGGAGAGGCGGCGTTGGGAAGTGATTGAGTGTAAAGGTTGACGATGGGTCTTTGGTGCACGGTGATTATAAGAACGGTGGCAGAGAAGCGAAGGTCGTGATGGGCTAGGTGGCGGGCGAATTCAACGACGGGGACCAGGTTGCCGATGCCGGGAAAGGAGATGAAGACCACCTCACATTTATTATCCAAATCCATGGCCATGACAAAGCAGCGGTAGCTAAAGGCTTCAGCTAAGCAAACCAAAAAATAGGGAGGAAAAACCTAAAAGTGGAAAGTAAACAAAATCGGGTTTTAAGTTTTAATAATTTACACAAGTGTCACTCAACTCTTAGTAAATCTCGTTTTTAACCCCTCCATTATAAAAGTTTCTTTTTTTCCATTCAACTAATCAATTTTGTTTTTGTTTTTTTTTATCACAATCCATTAATTGTTGATCGAAAGATTACATGACAGTTTATAAAATTGGTATAAAAAAATTAACTCTAAAATTTTATGTATTTTTATCATTTTGATTCTAACTATAAAAATATTTTACATTTGAAAATTATAATAAGGTAATTCAAAAAACTTAAATAACCTTTTAAAAAATAAATAAATAGGCAATTATACCATGCATTGACCATGAAAACAAAAGGTTTTCAAGGATAAAATTTTGATACACATGTTGTGTAAAATATGCATATTTACACTACAAAACTCAAATCCTAAATTCTTAACCTTAACCCTAAAAAGCTAAACATTATACTCTCAATTTTAAACACTAACCTTAAATTCTAAACCCTACAACCAAAACCCCTAAACTAAAATCCTAACCCCTAAAACTAAAAGGCACGTGTAAATTAAAGTTTGCCCGACATATGTTTCAAAATTTTTTCTATTTTTACAAACATCTTAGTTTTAAGGTTTAATAATCTATTTTAAGGTTAAAAGTGTACATATT
This sequence comes from Hibiscus mutabilis, assembly GCA_019671005.1. NCBI lineage: Eukaryota > Viridiplantae > Streptophyta > Magnoliopsida > Malvales > Malvaceae > Hibiscus > Hibiscus mutabilis. The sequence continues at coordinate 3,992,316 of CM033734.1, read as the reverse complement.
TACAATTTAAGGGTTGCATTGAGAATTAAGATTTTATTTTATTTAAATTTTTATAATTATTTTATAGCGTAAAGTACACAAATAAATACTAAATTATAATATATTATTTTGATCACTAATCTTTTAAAAATTATAAAATTATTATTAAATTTATCAAATTCTGATAAAATAATCATCAAATTTAATCAACCTATTGCAAAACGACAATTAAATTAACCAAATTATTTTACAACGTGTAATAATTATTCTATGATAATTCGATAAATTAAATACTTATTTTAAAATTTGTGAAATATCAATAATTAAAACGACTTCGCGAAATCTTATAAGTTCATCCTTGTTATTTTTTAATTTTTTTATTATAATATACTATTAATTTGATAACAAAATATATCGTAATTTAAGTAATAATGACTTTGAGCAGAATCTGAACCTAAATCAAAATAAATGTAAATTACAACTCAAACAATATAGGGTATTAACATGGGAGTGGAAAATGATTATTTTAATAAAAAAACTAAAAATTTATGTTAAAAAGTTTATATACCATATACAATTACAAACTAAAAAGTTTATATACCTATACAATCAAAGTCATCTCAAATAATATATATTAAATTTAAATTTATGTGACACAATAATAATTAAGATTATTGAAGTTATGTCAATGTAAGAAATATATTATTAAAACAAAACGTATTAAAAACATAAGTTAAGAAATTAAGAAGCTGAAAATATTAAATATAATATTTTATTATTTATACAATATATTCTTTTATCATTATATATTAAATATATAATAAAATAAAGATAGATATTTGATACAATGTTAGTGTAAAAAAATACGCAGTCATACTTATTTTTAAGTTAAAATCTAAAAATCTTAATCTTGAAACCATAAATTTTTTTTGGATGCCCTTCCGGTTTTAGGGTTTCACTCTGATTAATTCGAATCGACATGCGCTGCATACCTGACTTTGGTGGGTGAGTCTTCCAATGGAGATTTTCTGCATCCACGCCTCTAACTGGAGACTTGCTTACGCGATATTAAGTTGCTTACCACTTGAACTAACCTCATTGGTTAAAACTATAAAACTTTAACAATATATTCTAAAACTCTAAATTATAATCTTAAATCTTGAATTCCAAACCCTATGATCTAAACTTTTAAATAATTCCGATTGTAACTTTTTTCACTGTCAACGATATATTGGATAATAATCTACAAAATTATATAAAAATACATAAATGATGTCATATTATCTGAATATGTTATTTTTGGTGCGGTAGCGGTAACTGGATTCCTTTTTTCGATATGGTTTGTAGATAAGTTAAAAGTTTACTTAAATCCAAAAAGTGTCATTGTGAAAAGTAGATGTTTATCTTAAGAAAGATGAGTTCAAATTATTTTTTTTACAAGGTGTATGCATGTTGTCCAATGCTTAAAAATATGTATGAAAAGATATTAACATGTAACCACATTTACACTATTAAAAAAAGTTAGAAGTTTACTTATTTAGTATTATATATAATTTAGAACAAATTTACAAGTGTGACTTATACCTAATTCCTTTTTAAAATAAATAATCATTTAATTAACTTTAAAAATAATATATCAATTACATTCACTAATTTATAATCCAAATATAAAGTAAATATATTCGTACAATACAAATTATGTATGAAATAAAGGGTAAAACTTTGATACACATGCTGTGTAAAACTAATTTTACGCAAGTCTGCGTATTTACACTATAAAAACTCAAATCCTAAATTTATATCCCTAACCCTAAAAAACTAAACCCTAAACCTTAAACCTTATACACTAAATTCTAAACACTAACCTTGAATTCTAAACCATACAGTCTAAAGCCCTAAACTTTAAACCCTAAACCCTAATCCTAAAACTAAAAAAACATGTATAAACTAAAGTTTACACGACCAGTGTATCAAACTTTTTTCTCTGAAATAAATGCGTAAAAAGAACCGCTAATAGAAAATAGACCAAATTCAACTTAAAATATTTATTTTGTCGTTATAATGAAAATCGTCACTATTTTTTTTAATAATTTAAAGGTGGTATATGTTTTTACATATTATTAACTATTTAATAATGTACATATAGCTTGTAGACAAAGCGATTTAAACCTGTGTTTCTTACGATAAACATCATCTGCTTTTCTATTAAAACACTTGTTGGGTTCAGAATTGTCACTACTTATCTAAGAGTTTCATTTAATCATTGTATATTCGTAATCAAACTTTTAAGTTAAATACAGTTCCTCATATGATTAATTAAATTAAAACGTGACTAATTCAAATTGTTTTAGCATTACTCTCGGTTTATAATTATAATATATTTAAAAATGATTATCAAATATATTGATAGTAAAATTTTTCATTGAACTAAATGGCTGATTTTATAAAATGAAGAAGAGACCATACTACAATAGAGAAGGTCTGCTGTAAAACAAAAGTAAAGCTGAAAGCATTGATAATTGCCTTAGAATCTGGCCCCACTCTCCCTAAATTAAAAACATGAATTAAAGATTTTATAATTTTATAATCCAACCCCACTACATTAAAAAAACAGTCAATAAAAAATAATTAAATAGAACACAATCTTTGTTTACTTTTTTTATAAAAAAATTATTATCACGTGTCATATTAATTTTTTTTAAAATCTAAATTGAAAAAATGTACATAATAATAATAATAATAATAAAACAATATTCAACTGAGACACGTCCGACACGAACCAAACAACAAACCATCACCATACTAGCAACATAAGCCTAAACTATGACAAAACAATATCGGCCGAACCAATACACCAAAACAGTTCAACTAGGCATTAACACCCTTCACCCAGTTGCTCTTGCTGCAACAAGGGTAGCACCGCTGTCGGTGGTGCGGTGAACACCACAGCTTTAAAGGTATCTGCGAAGCGCACTTGGCCAGAAAGTCAGTAATTTTATTTCCCCTTAGCATAACATGCTGAACGCGAATACACCAATTCCAATTCAATAGCTCTTGAATATGCAGCATAATGGCTGGCGTCCCTTGCCGCAACCCCCTATCACAAAGGAGGCCAACTTCCAAAATCACTCTTCAAAGTCCAGTGTCCTATGCAACGGTTTATTTATTATATAGTCTAACAATAGAAATCTTCTATTTTTCTTGTGTCTTTATTTATGTTTTAAAATAAAAATATTAAATTTGAGGTTTAAGAAAAAATAGAATTTGAAGTTAGAATTAAAAAAATTAAAGATAGTGTATTTTTAGAATTTATAATTTAAAATTTAAAATTTAAAATTTAGAATTAAAACAAAAAAAAAGCAAAATCTTAGTACGTGACAAATTAACAGATAAGCTGCTGCAATTTTCGAAGCTGGCTTTAAACATGTTACGTGTGTGAATAGTTACCAATATTAAAACATTTTCAGACACTGATTTCCCCCTTTATATCGGTGTTGGCAGCTGCTGTCTCACCAAAAACCTCGATTGCTTTGTTAGAAGATACAATGGCTACAAATCTCCATGTAGTGATGGTTCCATGGCTAGCTTTCGGCCACTTAATTCCATTCTTTCAACTCTCTTTACAATTCTGGAATCAGAGTCTCCTTCATATCAACCGCCGGCAACGTCAAAAGACTCCCTAAAGTTCCGGCAAATATAGCAACCCTCGTGGATTTGGTTGCCTTTCAATTGCCGAGCTTAGATAACGAGCAGGAGCAGCACCTGCTGCCAGGCTGCGAGGCCACCGTGGACATCCCTTTCGAGAAAATCCATTACCTGAAGGTTGCCTACGATTTGCTTCGGCATCCGGTGAAGCAATTCGTGGTGGAACAAAAGCCGGATTGGATATTGGCTGATGTGATACCTTATTAGGTGGCCGAGATAGCACAGGAACATCACGTTCCTCTTATAAATTTCTCTGTTTTTTCAGCTGCTTCGTATAGTTTCATTTTGAATCCAAGATACCTCGGCGGTGATGGCCAGGAAAAAGTGAGGCCTTCCCAGGAAAGCTTGACATCACCGCCTGACTGGTTTGATTTTCCTTGAACGTTGGCTTATCCTAAATTCTTAGCCGCCGGCGTGAATGAAGGTTTATATGGAGATAATGCTTCTGGAATACCGGTCATCGAAAGGGTTGCTAAAATTGTCCAGATATCTAAAGCTTTTGCCTTCCGTACTTGCCCTGAATATGAAGCTGAATACTTGAACCTATTCCAGAAGACATTTGGCAACGGTAAACCAGTGTTTCCCATTGGTTTGCTACCACCAGAAAAACCCGAACCCGAAGGAAGAGGTGCATTAAGTCTGAAAGTGGAATCTTTGAGTGGCTCGATCTTCAAAAGGCTAACTCGGTTGTCTTCGTTGGGTTTGGGAGCGAGTGCAAGCTGAGTAAAGAACAAGTACACTAGATAGCACATGGGGTGGAACTATCAGGGCTGCCTTTTCTATGGGCGCTAAGGAAACCCGACTGGGCTGTTGGCGAACTCGAGGCTTTGCCGTGTGGTTTTAGAGAGCGTACGCAGGGGAGGGGGTTGTGTTCTTCGGTTGGGCACCGCAGTTGGAAATATTGGGACACCCTTCGATCGGGTGATCTTTGTTTCACTCCGGGTGGGGTTCTATCATCGAAACTATGCAGTTCGGACACACACTCGTGGTGCTGCCTTTTGTAATAGACCAACCGTTGAACGCGAGGCTTTTGGTAGACAAGGGTTTGGCCGTGGAAATAGAGAGAAGTGAAGATGGGTCGTTTAGTAGAGACGACATGGCCAAGGCTCTGAGACATGCAATGGTGTCCGAAGAAGGAGAGAAGCTGAGAATCCGAGCAAGAGAAGCAGCTCAAGTTTTTGGAAACAGGGAATTACAAGATGGTTATTTGAATAGATTTGTAGAGTATTTGAATAAAAATGGAGCTGCGAATCAATGGATTCATGTAGTCTCGTAAATGAGACGAAGTAGATCGCGAGTTATTTGAGCTTGACTTCGGTTAAAATTGGATTTGATTAGATTCGACTCGAGCTCGAATTTGACTCGAGTTTTTAACGAGCAGTCGAACTACTTGATATCCGACTCAAAAAGTTAGGGAATTACTCGAAAATATAATAAATTATTTTTAATTTTTAAAATTAAAGTGAACTAAAATGTAAGTCGAGTGTGTTTTTTTGGTTATTATGTTAGTTTAATTTTTTTATATTTCTATGTGTACTTTTTTTCCTACTAAGAATAAGAGGTTTTTAACGAGTCACATGGAAGAGAAATTATTAGATAAACCTAGCTCACCACGTCATCCAGTAGTCTCGACAATAAGGTCCATCCACTTTCAAATAACTACCTATAAGTAATAACTACTCATTGTCTATCAACATTGATGATTCACCTTAAAAAATGAGATGGATGAATTTTATTGGTGATACCACAAATGACGTGGTGAGCATAGTCTATCTAATAATTTTCCACATAGAAATATTTATTTTGTATAATTATATTTACAATAAAATCAAGCATTTTGATTGATAATAATAATAATAATAATAATAATAATAATAATGAAACAGGTTTGTAAATAGAAAGAGACCGATCACGAGCTACTCAAGCTCGACTTGGTTAAAGCTCGATCAATACTCTACTCGATTAGATTCGATTCAAACTCGAGTTCGGCTTGAATTCTTAACGAGCCAAATCAAGCTTAATCTCGAACTCGATTCAAATTTTTAACGAGTCGAATCAAACTTAGCACTATTCAAACTCGACTCGGCTTGTTTACACCCTTTAAATTCATGCATTCCCTAGATTCATGCACGGAGGAAAGGCAAAAATGTTGGGTACCTTTGTCCTGATAAAATGTGTGTATTGTATAAAAAAACCCTACAAAGTACAAGAGTACCTAAAAAAGATACTCATAGATATCTTATGCTACATAAATAAATACATAACAAAATCAATTATAAAAGTTTCTGGTCACTTAACTAATTAATTTTTTATATCATAAACTGTTAATTGTTGACCGAAAAACTACACGATAGTTTATTAAATTGGGATAATAATAAATATAACTCTTTAATTTTATAACTTTTTATCAATTATAAAACTATAATAAGGTAATTTTAAAAAAACTTAAATGATTTTTTTAAGAAAGAGAATGAGGTTTTATTTTGTTTATAATGGAATACGATTCACTTTTAAGATGTCTTGGTGGTGAAACGGTAGACACGCGAGACTCAAAATCTCGTGCTAAAGAGCGTGGAGGTTCGAGTCCTCTTCAAGGCATAATATTAAGAATGCTCATTGAATTGGAATAAGTTCGGCAGCGGATCACGAGATCTTGGTGATCTTCTCTATCTAATGAAATAGTCACTAAATTATATAAAAAATAAACATTGTTTTGATCCTATATCTTTCAAAAGTTTTAAAATAATGGTTAAATTTATAAAAATGTTATAAATTGGCCATTAAGTTTTATTGAACGGTTATAAAATGACGATTAAACTAATTGAATTGTTATATTATTTATAATTTTCATTGATTATTTTACAATATTTTGATAAATTTAACAATCATTTTGTAACCTTTAAAAGGTAAATGATTAAAAGGATAATTTTGTTACCCTTAAAACTAATGCATATTTTCTAATGTATATCCCTTGTTGCTTTAATAATTCTAACTTTTAAGTTTCTATTATAATTTTCTATTGATTTGATGATCAAAATAAATTCTAATTTAAATAATAATATATTTGAACAGAATTCAAACCTAAATAAAGAAACCAAAAAATTTGATCCGACATGAAAATTTAACATCCCACTCGAATTTGACTCGATCCGACATTTGACGGTGCTCTATCTAATCTGAATTTGAACTGAATTTTAAAGTAAAAATCATAAATAAAAATTATTATTTTTCATTTTTATTTAATAAAAATAGAGAGTTAATTGAAAAATACATATGTGAAGCATTATAATAATTATTTAATTTTTATTAGATAAAATATGATGATAATTGAAAATATATATATAAAGAGAGAGGCATTATATCTAAGGGTGGGAATTGGGTGGAGAATATCCGAAAACCGTGGGAATTCGAACCGACGGGTTGAGAAATAACTGAAATTTTCACTCACAGGGATGGGGACGGGGGGAGTTTTTATCACCGAAGCTCGCATGGGCATGGCGACGGGGATGGCTATATCCGAACAGTGGGGATAATTGAAATATAACCGTAAGAATCCTGATATTTTACAAGATTTTTTTTAAAAATAGTTATTTATCTATATACCACTAATATATATCTTGATAAAAAAATTCTAACTATATTATTATCGCTTTAACTTTCTCTCAAACCTAGCCACACTCAAGTTTCTCAACATGTTCCTATCTTAGTTTTTAGATATAAATTAAAACCCTCGTCTAAATCTTCCCCAACACAACACCCTTTCAATCTTCATCATCTCGTAACTGCTTCCAATCGAAGAATCAAAACTTTATATTTTAAACTAAATTGACCATTTATTTTGGTTAGTAAAATAATAATTTTGTTTAATGTTTGTGGGGACGAGGATTCCCCGTAAACTGTGGGGATCCGCATGAGGACGAATAAATTGCCGAAATATTTAATGGGGATTCTTCAAAACCGTAACCGCAAGTGTTGGGGACGGAGTGAGGAATACAAAATCATCCCCGCCCCACCCGGTTCCCACCCCTAATTATATCAATTATCCATAATAATTTAGAATAAAATTAAACTATTATTTTGAGTCTAGCCAAGTCGGTTATTTTTCACAATAAATCCGAACTGGAATGGCCTCATCTTTAAAAAAAAAACGGACCCAACCCATAACCATAATTTACTTTTAAAAAAACTAACCCTATCAAGTTGGTTAGGTTTGAACACGTTGAGTCCTGGTCAAATAACCATCCTAATGGCAAAATTAAATGGATATTGCATTTTTTGGGAATTATCTAAAAAAACAACCGCATCAAAAATTATGTAGACAAATAGTAAAATACCTTTTCAGCCGACGTAAGGCAAACTCACGTTTAGTTATAAGCGAATTCAAAACTTGGCTAAACGAATTTTATCTTATGTAAGCTGAAAAGAGTATTTTTTTTACACAAACTTAATTGGATGTTGTTTATCTAGATAATTTACAAAAAGAAAATATTCATTTAATTTTGAAATCCCTAAGTTGGAACCTGAAATTTATTTTTTTTAAATTAAAAATTTATGTTCAAAAGTTTATATACCATATACAATAACAAAATTTCAAAATATGTCAAATAATAATATATATTAAATTTAAATTTACGTGACACAATAATAATTAAGATTATTGAAGTTATAACAATGTATTATTAAAATAAAACGTAGTAAAAAACATTAGTTAAGAAATTAAGAATGTAAAAATATTAAAGATAATAGTTTATCGTTTATATAATGGTTATGTTTGATAAACAAATTTTTGAGTCAAAATTAAAGGTTTGAAGCATTTTTAGATGTTTGATCAGTCAAATCCGTTAATTTAGATGTTTGGTAAATTGCGGATTGTAATTTTTTTCTCTAAATAACATAAATATAAATAACTATTAAAAATTAAAAAATAATTTTTTAAATAAGAAATTAATTTTTTATCGACAAATAAGTATGATTTTATTAAAAATAAGAAATTAATATATAGATTAATATATACATTTAAATTTAATAATTATTAAAATTATACTAAAAAGGAATTTTACAAATAAAAAATAATATATACATCTTTCAAATATGCTTAGTAATAATATTAAAAAATTAATTCTCCAATTAATTTTAATAGATACAAAATATTAATAACTAATAAATTATTTAAATACGTATTAAATATAATTATGTCGTTATATGTCATTTTGTTTCTTTAAATAATCAAACAGTTATCTGCTATCGGTTAATTTGACTAAACACTTCTATAAATCAACTAATATAATCCGATAATCAAATCAACTAATGCTATTAGCTATCAACTATCTGCTGATTGCCAAACATGATCAAATATTCTTTCATCAATCATATTAAGTATATAATAAAATATATATTTACAAATTAAAAAAAAATACATATATGATGTCTTATTATCCGAATGTTTATTTTTCGGTGCGGTAGCGAACTAGCGATAGCCGGATTCCTTCTCGAAATGGTTTGTGGATAAGTTAGAAGGTTTATTTCTTTCATTATTATTTAGAACAAATTTACAACTTACAAGCGCGACTTATACCTATTCCTTTTAAACTAAATAATAATTTTATTAATTTTAAAAACAAAAATCAATTACAATAACTAATATTATAGTGTCAAAAAATTCTCTTAACTTCTTTAAAACGTTAAAAATTAAAGTAAGTATTTTTTGACATTCTACCTAAAAATATTCACTACTATCTTCATATGATTATCTACTAATTAATGTATTAAGAAACAAACAGTAAAAGATAATTAAATAGATCACGATCTTGTTTATTTGATAGTTTATTCAAGTTGAGGTTGTTTATTACATATTTTAAGGGGCAAAAATGAAGAGATCAACTCGCTCAAATTTCGGAGCGGACATTAAAACATGTGAATAGTTACATGTCCCCCTTTATATCGGTGTTGGCAACCGCTGTCTCAGCAAAAACCTCGATTGTTTTGTTAGAAGATACAATGGCTACAAATCTTCATGTAGTGATGGTTCCATGGCTGGCTTTTGGCCACTTAATACCATTCTTTCAATTCTCTTTAAAATTAGCCAGAGCTGGAATCAGAGTCTCCTTCATATCAACTGCCGGCAACGTCAAAAGACTCCCTAAAGTTCCGGCAAATATAGCAACCCTCGTGGACTTGGTTGCCTTTCAGTTGCCGAGCTTAGATAACGAGCAGGAGCAGCACCTGCCTCCAGGCTGCGAGGCCACCGTGGACATCCCTTTCGAGAAAATCCATTACCTGAAGGTGGCGTACGATTTGCTCCGACATCCGGTGAAGCAGTTCGTGGTGGAACAAAAGCCGGATTGGATATTGGCTGATGTGATACCTTATTGGGTGGCCGAGATAGCACAGGAACATCACGTTCCTCTTATAAATTTCTCTGTTTTTTCAGCTGCTTCGTATAGTTTTCTTTTGAATCCAAGATACGTCGGCGGTGATGGCCAGGAAAAAGTGAGGCCTTCCCAGGAAAGCTTGACATCACCGCCTGACTGGTTTGATTTTCCTTCAACGTTGGCTTATCCTAAATTCTTAGCCGCCGGCGTGAATGAAGGTTTATATGGAGATAATGCTTCTGGAATACCGGTCATCGAAAGGGTTGCTAAAATTGTTCAGATATCTAAAGCTTTTGCCTTTCGTACTTGCCCTGAATATGAAGCTGAATACTTGAACCTATTCAAGAAGACATTTGGCAACTGTAAACCAGTGTTTCCCATTGGTTTGCTACCACCAGAAAAACCCGAACCCGAAGGAAGAGGTGCATTAAGTCTGAAAGTGGAATCTTTGAGTGGCTCGATCTTCAAAAGGCTAACTCGGTTGTCTTCGTTTCGGTTTGGGAGCGAGTGCAAGCTGAGTAAAGAACAAGTACACGAGATAGCACATGGGGTGGAACTATCAGGGCTGCCTTTTCTATGGGCGCTAAGGAAACCCGACTGGGCTGTTGGCGAACTCGAGGCTTTGCCGTGTGGTTTTAGAGAGCGTACGCAGGGGAGGGTTGTGTTCTTCGGTTGGGCACCGCAGTTGGAAATATTGGGACACCCTTCGATCGGGTGATCTTTGTTTCACTCCGGGTGGGGTTCTATCATCGAAACTATGCAGTTCGGACACACACTCGTGGTGCTGCCTTTTGTAATAGACCAACCGTTGAACGCGAGGCTTTTGGTAGACAAGGGTTTGGCCGTGGAAATAGAGAGAAGTGAAGATGGGTCGTTTAGTAGAGACGACATGGCCAAGGCTCTGAGACATGCAATGGTGTCCGAAGAAGGAGAGAAGCTGAGAATCCGAGCAAGAGAAGCAGCTCAAGTTTTTGGAAACAGGGAATTACAAGATGGTTATTTGAATAGATTTGTAGAGTATTTGAATAAAAATGGAGCTGCGAATCAATGGATTCATGTAGTCTCGTAAATGAGACGAAGTAGATCGCGAGTTATTTGAGCTTGACTCGGTTAAAATTGGATTTGATTAGATTCGACTCGAGCTCGAATTTGACTCGAGTTTTTAACGAGCCGAGTCGAACTACTTGATATCCGACTCAAAAAGTTAGGGAATTACTCGAAAATATAATAAATTATTTTTAATTTTTTAAAATTAAAGTGAACTAAAATGTAAGTCGAGTGTGTTTTTTGGTTATTATGTTAGTTTAATTTTTTTTTATATTTCTATGTGTACTTTTTTTCCTACTAAGAATAAGAGGTTTTTAACGAGTCACATGGAAGAGAAATTATTAGATAAACCTAGCTCACCACGTCATCTGTAGTCTCAGTCAATAAGGTCCATCCACTTTCAAATAACTACCTATAAGTAATAACTACTCATTGTCTATCAACATTGATGATTCACCTTAAAAAAATGAGATGGATGAATTTTATTGGCTGATACCACAAATGACGTGGTGAGCATAGTCTATCTAATAATTTTCCACATAGAAATATTTATTTTGTATAATTATATTTACAATAAAATCAAGCATTTTGATTGATAATAATAATAATAATAATAATAATAATAATAATGAACAGGTTTGTAAATAGAAAGAGACCGATCGCGAGCTACTCAAGCTCGACTTGGTTAAAGCTCGATCAATACTCTACTCGATTAGATTCGATTCAAACTCGAGTTCGGCTTGAATTCTTAACGAGCCAAATCAAGCTTAATCTCGAACTCGATTCAAATTTTTAACGAGTCGAATCAAACTTAGCACTATTCAAACTCGACTCGGCTTGTTTACACCCTTTAAATTCATGCATTCCCTAGATTCATGCACGGAGGAAAGGCAAAAATGTTGGGTACCTTTGTCCTGATAAAATGTGTGTATTGTATAAAAAAAAACCCTACAAAGTACAAGAGTACCCTAAAAAAAGATACTCATAGATATCTTATGCTACATAAATAAATACATAACAAAATCAATTATAAAAGTTTCTGGTCACTTAACTAATTAATTTTTTATATCATAAACTGTTAATTGTTGACCGAAAAACTACACGATAGTTTATTAAATTGGGATAATAATAAATATAACTCTTTAATTTTATAACTTTTTATCAATTATAAAACTATAATAAGGTAATTTTAAAAAAACTTAAATGATTTTTTTAAGAAAGAGAATGAGGTTTTATTTTGTTTATAATGGAATACGATTCACTTTTAAGATGTCTTGGTGGTGAAACGGTAGACACGCGAGACTCAAAATCTCGTGCTAAAGAGCGTGGAGGTTCGAGTCCTCTTCAAGGCATAATATTAAGAATGCTCATTGAATTGGAATAAGTTCGGCAGCGGATCACGAGATCTTGGTGATCTTCTCTATCTAATGAAATAGTCACTAAATTATATAAAAAATAAACATTGTTTTGATCCTATATCTTTCAAAAGTTTTAAAATAATGGTTAAATTTATAAAAATGTTATAAATTGGCCATTAAGTTTTATTGAACGGTTATAAAATGACGATTAAACTAATTGAATTGTTATATTATTTATAATTTTCATTGATTATTTTACAATATTTTGATAAATTTAACAATCATTTTGTAACCTTTAAAAGGTAAATGATTAAAAGGATAATTTTGTTACCCTTAAAACTAATGCATATTTTCTAATGTATATCCCTTGTTGCTTTAATAATTCTAACTTTTAAGTTTCTATTATAATTTTCTATTGATTTGATGATCAAAATAAATTCTAATTTAAATAATAATATATTTGAACAGAATTCAAACCTAAATAAAGAAACCAAAAATTTGATCCGACATGAAAATTTAACATCCCACTCGAATTTGACTCGATCCGACATTTGACGGTGCTCTATCTAATCTGAATTTGAACTGAATTTTAAAGTAAAAATCATAAATAAAAATTATTATTTTTCATTTTTATTTAATAAAAATAGAGAGTTAATTGAAAAATACATATGTGAAGCATTATAATAATTATTTAATTTTTATTAGATAAAATATGATGATAATTGAAAATATATATATAAAGAGAGAGGCATTATATCTAAGGGTGGGAATTGGGTGGAGAATATCCGAAAACCGTGGGAATTCGAACCGACGGGTTGAGAAATAACTGAAATTTTCACTCACAGGGATGGGGACGGGGAGTTTTTATCACCAAGCTCGCATGGGCATGGCGACGGGATGGCTATATCCGAACAAAGTGGGGATAATTGAAATATAAACCGTAAGAATCCTGATATTTTACAAGATTTTTTTTAAAAATAGTTATTTATCTATATACCACTAATATATATCTTGATAAAAAAATTCTAACTATATTATTATCGCTTTAACTTTCTCTCAAACCTAGCCACACTCAAGTTTCTCAACATGTTCCTATCTTAGTTTTTAGATATAAATTAAAACCCTCGTCTAAATCTTCCCCAACACAACACCCTTTCAATCTTCATCATCTCAGAATCGCTTTCCAATCAAGAATCAAAACTTTATATTTTAAACTAAATTGACCATTTATTTTGGTTAGTAAAATAATAATTTTGTTTAATGTTTGTGGGGACGAGGATTCCCCGTAAACTGTGGGGATCCGCATGAGGACGAATAAATTGCCGAAATATTTAATGGGGATTCTTCAAAACCGTAACCGCAAGTGTTGGGGACGGAGTGAGGAATACAAAATCATCCCCGCCCCACCCGGTTCCCACCCCTAATTATATCAATTATCCATAATAATTTAGAATAAAATTAAACTATTATTTTGAGTCTAGCCAAGTCGGTTATTTTTCACAATAAATCCGAACTGGAATGGCCTCATCTTTAAAAAAAACCGGACCCAACCTAACCATGAAATTTACTTTTAAAAAAACTAACCCTATCAAGTTGGTTAGGTTTGAACACGTTGAGTCCTGGTCAAATAACCATCCTAATGGCAAAATTAAATGGATATTGCATTTTTTGGGAATTATCTAAAAAAACAACCGCATCAAAAATTATGTAGACAAATAGTAAAATACCTTTTCAGCCGACGTAAGGCAAACTCACGTTTAGTTATAAGCGAATTCAAAACTTGGCTAAACGAATTTTATCTTATGTAAGCTGAAAAGAGTATTTTTTTTACACAAACTTAATTGGATGTTGTTTATCTAGATAATTTACAAAAAGAAAATATTCATTTAATTTTGAAATCCCTAAGTTGGAACCTGAAATTTATTTTTTTTAAATTAAAAATTTATGTTCAAAAGTTTATATACCATATACAATAACAAAATTTCAAAATATGTCAAATAATAATATATATTAAATTTAAATTTACGTGACACAATAATAATTAAGATTATTGAAGTTATAACAATGTATTATTAAAATAAAACGTAGTAAAAAACATTAGTTAAGAAATTAAGAATGTAAAAATATTAAAGATAATAGTTTATCGTTTATATAATGGTTATGTTTGATAAACAAATTTTTGAGTCAAAATTAAAGGTTTGAAGCATTTTTAGATGTTTGATCAGTCAAATCCGTTAATTTAGATGTTTGGTAAATTGCGGATTGTAATTTTTTTCTCTAAATAACATAAATATAAATAACTATTAAAAATTAAAAAATAATTTTTTAAATAAGAAATTAATTTTTTATCGACAAATAAGTATGATTTTATTAAAAATAAGAAATTAATATATAGATTAATATATACATTTAAATTTAATAATTATTAAAATTATACTAAAAAGGAATTTTACAAATAAAAATAATATATACATCTTTCAAATATGCTTAGTAATAATATTAAAAATTAATTCTCAATTAATTTTAATAGATACAAAATATTAATAACTAATAAATTATTTAAATACGTATTAAATATAATTATGTCGTTATATGTCATTTTGTTTCTTTAAATAATCAAACAGATTATCTGCTATCGGTTAATTTGACTAAACACTTCTATAAATCAACTAATATAATCCGATAATCAAATCAACTAATGCTATTAGCTATCAACTATCTGCGATTGCCAAACATGATCAAATATTCTTTCATCAATCATATTAAGTATATAATAAAATATATATTTACAAATTAAAAAAAAATACATATATGATGTCTTATTATCCGAATGTTTATTTTTCGGTGCGGTAGCGAACTAGCGATAGCCGGATTCCTTCTCGAAATGGTTTGTGGATAAGTTAGAAGGTTTATTTCTTTCATTATTATTTAGAACAAATTTACAACTTACAAGCGCGACTTATACCTATTCCTTTTAAACTAAATAATAATTTTATTAATTTTAAAAACAAAAATCAATTACAATAACTAATATTATAGTGTCAAAAAATTCTCTTAACTTCTTTAAAACGTTAAAAATTAAAGTAAGTATTTTTTGACATTCTACCTAAAAATATTCACTACTATCTTCATATGATTATCTACTAATTAATGTATTAAGAAACAAACAGTAAAAGATAATTAAATAGATCACGATCTTGTTTATTTGATAGTTTATTCAAGTTGAGGTTGTTTATTACATATTTTAAGGGCAAAAATGAAGAGATCAACTCGCTCAAATTTCGGAGCGGACATTAAAACATGTGAATAGTTACATGTCCCCCTTTATATCGGTGTTGGCAACCGCTGTCTCAGCAAAAACCTCGATTGTTTTGTTAGAAGATACAATGGCTACAAATCTTCATGTAGTGATGGTTCCATGGCTGGCTTTTGGC
The DNA here is from genome assembly GCA_019671005.1 of Hibiscus mutabilis. Taxonomy (NCBI): domain Eukaryota; kingdom Viridiplantae; phylum Streptophyta; class Magnoliopsida; order Malvales; family Malvaceae; genus Hibiscus; species Hibiscus mutabilis. The sequence goes on along the minus strand of CM033734.1, from coordinate 3,976,422 downwards.
CACTTAATACCATTCTTTCAATTCTCTTTAAAATTAGCCAGAGCTGGAATCAGAGTCTCCTTCATATCAACTGCCGGCAACGTCAAAAGACTCCCTAAAGTTCCGGCAAATATAGCAACCCTCGTGGACTTGGTTGCCTTTCAGTTGCCGAGCTTAGATAAGGAGCAGGAGCAGCACCTGCCTCCAGGCTGCGAGGCCACCGTGGACATCCCTTTCGAGAAAATTCAGTACCTGAAGGTGGCGTACGATTTGCTCCGACATCCGGTGAAGCAGTTCGTGGTGGAACAAAAGCCGGATTGGATATTGGCTGATGTGATACCTTATTGGGTGGCCGAGATAGCACAGGAACATCACGTTCCTCTTATAAATTTCTCTGTTTTTTCAGCTGCTTCGTATAGTTTTCTTTTGAATCCAGGATACGTCGGCGGTGACGGCCAGGAAAAAGTGAGGCCTTCCCCGGAAAGCTTGACATCACCGCCTGACTGGTTTGATTTTCCTTCACCGTTGGCTTATCCTAAATTCTTAACCGCCGGCATGAATGAAGGTTTATATGGAGATAATGCTTCTGGAATACCGGACATCGAAAGGGTTGCTAAAATTGTTCAGACATCTAAAGCTTTTGCTTTTCGCACTTGCCCTGAATACGAAGCTGAATACTTGAACCTATACAAGAAGATAATCGGCGACTGTAAACCAGTGTTTCCCATTGGTTTGCTACTACCAGAAAAACCCGAACTCGAAGGAAGAGGTGCGATTGAGTCTGAAAGTGGAATCTTTGAGTGGCTCGATCTTCAAAAGGCTAACTCGGTTGTCTTCGTTTCGTTTGGGAGCGAGTGCAAGCTGAGTAAAGAACAAGTACACGAGATAGCACATGGGGTGGAACTATCAGGGCTGCCTTTTCTATGGGCGCTAAGGAAACCCGACTGGTCTGTTACCGAACTCGAGGCTTTGCCGTGTGGTTTTAGAGAGCGTACGCAGGGGAGGGGGGTTGTGTTCTTCGGTTGGGCGCCGCAGTTGGAAATATTGGGACACCCTTCGATCGGGGGATCTTTGTTTCACTCCGGGTGGGGTTCTATCATCGAAACTCTGCAGTTCGGACACACACTCGTGGTGCTGCCTTTTGTAATAGACCAACCGTTGAACGCGAGGCTTTTGGTAGACAAGGGTTTAGCCGTGGAAATAGAGAGAAGTGAAGATGGGTCGTTTAGTAGAGACGACATGGCAAAGGCTCTGAGGCTTGCAATGGTGTCCGAACAAGGAGAGAAGCTGAGAATCCGAGCAAGAGAAGCAGCTCAAGTTTTTGGAAACAGAGACTTACAAGATGATTATCTGAATAGATTTGTTGAGTATTTGAAGAAAAATGGAGCAGAAAATCAATAGATTCATGCATCAAGGAAAGACGAAATGTTTGGTACTTTCTGTTCTATTTCGATGTCTCACTTCAATAATTGAATTTTCACTCAATTTTATCAATTGCTGCAATGGGCTGAAATTTAACTATAAATCATTATACTAAATTGTGACCGATGTGTGGGTCGCGATTGTAGAGGCTGCAGATTAAAGAACTTATTTTACATAACTTAAAAAATATACAAATATAACTATGAGAACATTGTGTTCGTCAAAAGATGAATCATAGGTAGGAAACAGGTGAAAATGACATCAAATTTCGGACAAATTTTTAAAAATTTGTTGCGGCATTGCGATGTTTCGATGCAATAAATTATATATTGCAGCGTTACGTAATAGTTTTAGACTGTAAATGTAAAAATTATGATGCGCTTTTCTATTCGTTTTATATTAATATTGAATTAGTCGAGGCATCCATAATTATTACGATGTGTTACGACTACAATTGAATACTATGCTATAAATCCACCCAATGAAAAGGAACACTATGACACCATGATTTAGATTTTTGAAACTCGTTTGTCCAGCTGATGGTATAAAATTTACTTCACATGATTTAAAATTCTGGCGTTTATTCATACCTTGGAATATCTTGGAATCCATTGTCCAATGTAGCACAATTCATCTATGCTCTATAATTGCATATCCATTAACCAACATCAATGTAAATATAAGTGAAATGGGGAAGGTAAACAGAAATCAAGCTCAAAATGATGAAGTTCAGAGAAATCCCACCTAATATCCAGCATTTGGGAATCATAACAAAATCAGGAAAGAGAACAATATTAATTGGAGTTATATTCATGTAAAATTTAAATATTACAAAAGCCGTACTGAAAAAAATATGTGTTATATTTATTGTGCCTTCCGACAATAATTTATTCTCACTACACGTTGGAGTTATATTCATGTAAACTTTAAACATTACATAAGCCGTTATTGAGAAAATATGTGTTATATTTATTGAGAAAATACGTCGTTCGAACTGGACTGACTTCATCTTTATGTATGTATGTATATATACCCCTAAACTATACGCAATTACCAATAAACCTCAAACCTTAATCCCTAAACTATACCTATAAACCTCAAACCTTAATCCCTAAACTATACCTATAAACCTCAAACCTTAGCCTTTAAACCTATAATTCTTAAAATAATCCCATAAACCCTAAATAGTACCCCAAACACTAAACCTCAAACCTAATTTTAAATCAAATAAGGACCAAATCGAAAACAAAACAAACTTTTAAGCTCAATTTCAAAGTGACCAGGACCAAATTGAAACAAATTTAGAAGAAGCGTGCTAGTGGAGTGAGATCTGAATAGTTAGGTACGACCCGTATAACAATACGCAGATCTTTTAACCCGACACGATGTTCTATATAAACCCGAAAAATCAGAATCCTCTCATTTTCTTATTTTAGTTTTCTCTCACCAAAATTCTGCCCAGATTTCCTTTCATTCTCTCTCTAGATTCTTTGCCTTCTCTCTAGGATAAACCTCTTATTCCTAGAAAATTTCTCCATTTTCGATTGAAACCTTTGAACTTTAACCCAGTTCATCCTCGTTCTTCGATAAAACCCTTCCAGAATTTATACAAACATCAAAACCTATCCCAAACTTGTTTCTGCTCGATCAAAACCCAAATTTTCTTAAGAACAACCTCCTACTCTTTCACTTTCCCCTTTTCAATTCTTCCAAACTCTAATCCTCAAAATTTTTATGTTATACGCTAAAATTTTCTATAATCCCCAAAAAATTTTATTTTTTTCTCTAATCCCTTCAACTTCTTCAAATTCGTCCATATTCTCTTCTAAACTCTTCAGATTCTCTAACCCTTCAATTTTCAGAAACTCTTTTTTCCCCAAAAATTAAAACCCTAAACTAAAGCTCTCAGACTCTAAAACTTCCACCCTCTCTCATTTTTGGGTTCTGGTCTAAAGCTCTCAGCTTCTCTGTTGGTTTGGGTAAGTTAAGTAACACTCTCAGTTACTTTTTAAATTTCTATTTTTGTTGTTGTTGTGTTAACTTGTCATTTTTGCTAATTGTGTTTTCCCTCTCATCTCTCAAGTATATCTCTGAATCTGAACTCTCAGGTATATCTCTGAATCTAATCTCTCTCAGTTCCTTTTTCGATTTCTACATTTTTTGTTTCATTGTTTCTATATATATGTTATAAGTTCTATTTCAATGGTTTAATCTGAGTATATCGGTTGACCGATCCGTCTTGCGATGCTACTGGTGTCAAAGAAAGTTTTTAAAGGACCTTGGGGACTGGTTTAACAATGCCACATACAAGGATAAAATCATTGAGTTTCTGTTTTGATTTATACATACATGTTCTTCCTCTTTTTCTATTTTTGATCGAATCTATTTCAAAACCCTAAATCTATCTTTTTTTTATTTTCAGGGTTCAATGGATAGTCGGTCTTTTGAGATGAACTTTTCAGGTAAAAATTCTTTTCATATTTGTATTTATGTTTCTGTTTTTGTGGTATGTTAGTTTTTATTTATGTTTCTATTTTTTGTATTAAATAGGACACGTGAAAAGAGGCCAGAATGATCAACTCTCCGAAAGAGGTAAATTATGTTTCAATGTTTCTGATTTTAATTTAGTGATTTTATTTTATATATGTACTAATGTAATTTTTTTAAGGGGTGTAAATGACCAGCTTTCCCAAGCAGTTGATGGCATTAGTTCCTCTAAGAGGAAGGCTGCAAGTTTAACAGAGTTCGGGAAAAGAACTTCTCATGTTTGGGACCATTATACTTTCATCAAGGCTCTTAAAGGTAGTATTTATGCCCAATGTAAGTATTGCCAAACTAGAAGGTATAAAGCATACTCTTATATTGGTACATTTAACCTTAAAAACATATTGATAAATGCCAAGCCTATAAAAATTATCTTGCTGAAAATCCTGGTATGCTAGCTACTTTTGATCAAAATAAGTACTGTGAATTATTTGTTGATGTTATTCTATGTCATGGTTATACTTTGAGTATGGTTGAGCATGGAAAATTGAGGGTTTTGCATCATTACTTTAATGTTAGTGTATTGGAAAACACAAAGTGCTTCTTATCTGGTACTTGTTTGTATGGCCAGAGATATTTTGGACATTCCAATTACTTCTGGTGCTTCAGAATCTTTCTTTAGCATGAGGGGTCGAATCTTGACCAAGTTGAGAGTTAAACTCTTACTTAAAAATGTTGAAATTTTTGTAACAACTCAAAATTGGTTGTATGGTTTTGAACCGGAAGAAAAGAATGAGGAATATCTTACTGTGGTTAATGATTCTGACATTTAAAGGTAAATATATGGTTCACTTTATTTTTATTATATTTATTTCATTAATATTTCAAATTGTTTATTTTTATAAATGATTTTATTTTATTTTTGTGGGGTGCCTTTGAGACTTTGACTGTTTTGATGTTTGCTGCTTGCTGTCTACATTGGTGTCTGGTATGAAATGTTTACCACTGAAACTGTTTTATTATCTTTATTTCTTTACTCTTTCAAATGTTTGATATGTTTATCAATAGAATGTTTATTGGTCTGAATGATGAATTGTTCCTTGCTGCCTACAGTGGTTTGAATTGAAATCTAAATGCTAAATTGATGCTGCTTGCTGCTCCTAGATTGGTCTGGATGCTGAATTTACAATGTAAATTGTAGTCTAAGTAGTTGCTAGTTGCTCATGATTGAATTAGGCTGGTGCTATTTGTCATAAACCGTTTTGAGCCCGGGTGACCCAACCAAACCCGACCCAGCCCAAAAGCTAAAAAACCTTAATAATCTGTCGCGCCGCCACCGCCACTCTCTTTTGCCACTATTTCCGTCCATCTCCGGTGACCCTTTCGAAACCCCTAAATCTACAAACAAATCCACCATCCCTCGAAACCCTAAAATCAACCCCCAAAATAAAAAAAACAAAACCTAATCTGTCTACCATCATAACCTACCTGATATTACTGATGCACATACCCTATCTGACCGGCAACATCCCGTGAAATCTGGCACTAGATCTGCATAAAATAAAATAGGGAGAGTAGTTAGTTTCTTATTGTAAAAATCTGGTTATAAAACCAAACAAAAGGTAAATCTAAAAGGGTTTGAAGTTTAAAAAAAATAGAGAGAAATGGGTTGTTTTCAGAAGAAAAAAAAAGCTTGTAAAAAGGGAGTAATTTGTAAAAAAAAATCGAAATAAAAAGGGTAAGCTATTTTTCTTTTCTTTGAAATCAAAATTGTTTTGTTTTTTCTTTTATTTCGAATAAAAAATAAAAAAGAAGTTTGAATCTTACCTAGTCGTTCAAAGTGTTGAAAGTCTCGTCGTGACGCCATGATGTATTGCCGCCGGTGAATGTCGTGCGATGAATGGCCGAGCGCGTCAGCTCCCTTGAGCGGCGCTGTCGAGTATTGTTTTAAAAAAATGCAGTGAATGCTTGGTTTAAGTTATAATAAGGAATGGGTTATTCCATGTTTTGTACCGCGTTTTTGAATATAAAGGGGTAAATCCCTCTTCAGTCCTTAGGTTTTTATTTTGTTTTTACTTTGTTTTATTTATGTCATTTAATTTCTGTTTTTGTTCAAATTTAATACTCTATCCTATTTTATTAGCGTTTTAGCACTGTTATTTCCTGATCTTTTCATGTTAGTCCTTTTTTATGTTGATCTAGCCATGCATTTTAATATTTGTACATTTTAGCCCTTAACATCTAGTTTCATGATATATTTTATATTGTTACATGCATCTTAATATGATTCGTGCATATACTACTACTATTATTATTACTTATTATTATTATTATCATTATCATTATTATTATTGTTATTATTATCATATTTTATGTGTTAAATTAATATTCATGTTTGTATGTTTTAGAGTAGTATCTTATTTATGTTAGGTTTGTTTTTTATGTGTTAGATTAATATTTTATTAGAATTTATTTTTATTGCATTTTATGCTTGCCACGTTTTAAATTGCATTTCAGAAATATAAATTGTCAATGCGGTGCCCTTTTATCCGAGCGTAAACGGGGCCAGTATCAGACGCAGTGATGGTGGTTAGGCGTTTACTCTCGGATAACGGGGCCTTTAAAATCTACTCGCACTTATAACCAAATTTTAATTTAATCGTCACTTTAATCCGAAAAGTTTAATATTAATAAAGCGGTAATTATTAAAGTACCAATTTTGGGCGGTGTGGGGGGTGCTAATCCTTCCCCATCCGTAACCGACTCCCGAACCCATCAATTTTAAATCTCTATTTTTTACGGTGTCCGGTCCACCTTGAGTGGCCGGTGGCGACTCCATTTTTAAATAAAACACGGTTTTTCAAAAATCCCACGGAAGACATCATTTCCAAACAAAAAACCACACTTTTTCAAAAACTCCGTTTTTTAGCGTAAAAGGACATTGCTATAGATGGCGACTCCGCTGGGGACATTTTTTGGTTTTCAAAAACAAATGAGAGTCAAGCCTTTTCAAATAATTACCGCTCTAGTTATATTAGAAATTCCGGATTAAATTGACTATTAAATTAACATTCGGTTATATTTGCGCGTTTATTTTAACGCATTTAAAGTTTGGCATAAAAACCCGTCATTTTTAAGTGGGGGGAAACGCTAATGATTTCATGAGGATATCGTTCCTCCATTTAGGCCTAGCAAGTACCTTCGGGGCTCGAGTACCTTATGCTTTCGTAAGGATATCGTTCTTTCGTGCAAGTATAAGCGAATGAGTCCCCTTGAATTGAACCCGGTTGAAAGGAGCCTATAATGGGTGATGACCGGGGGCCTTGCTACTTTTAGTAGAGGACAGCAAGGACAATTCGGGTACCTCTTAGCACCAAAACTGCATATGGTGAGCCGTAGGAGCCAACCCTTTAGAGCCATGTGAAACTCTGCCCGATTAGTGGTCACCCTATTTAGGCTCTGGTGCTTTATTTTTTGTTTATGTACAGTTTTTTTATATTACTCTATTTATCATTTGTTTTGGTAATAACTCGTTTCATCTTTATTTTATTCTCATCGCATCGATTTCATTTGCATCATTGTACAACATCATCACAATCTTAATTTTGCATTACATCGATTTAGGACACATTTTGCATACATTCATTTTCAGAATAATAAAACTGATCCTCGGGATGCCCTGTGGCAGCAATACTGGGAAAGACAAAAGACCAGTCAATTCAACACCCCTAAGAAAAAAGAAAAGAGCGAACATAGAAGTTTCAAATTTGCTACAAAAGCAGTTTCAGACGACAACAAAGAATAAACAAAATTTTGGGGCATCCACTCAGATGAAGGCTGATCGAACCGAGGACAAAGTCGGGGCACCGCTGCATGAAAAAACCAAGATCCTGACGGGACCAGTGAGGAGTCAGGGGCATCCTTATGAGGATCGAAAAAAATCATGTCACATTCATGCATGTAGTTGCATTTATCTTGTATGGAATCATTTTTGCATACGTCATACATTTAGATTAAGTACATGCACCGAAGTCATCATACATTTAAGATAGACACGTATATTTAGACATAAAATTAGATACATTCATGCAATCTTGCTTGTACATAACAGGTCTACGGAAAAGATCGGGTACCCTCAACATGGGGGCAATGACAAGAGGGCCAACCATAGTCTTGAAGGAGGTCAAACACGAAAAAGATACTGAAACATCCAAAATAAAAGACATCAAAGACAAAATCTTTGACAATTACTGACCAATGTTTTTTTCTTTTCAGGATTTGATTCCTCCGACGATGGTGTGGCGAATGCCAACATTTTCCAGATCCTTACTACTGCCAACAAAGACAACTATTTCCAGATTATGCCCTCTGTCGATAGAAAAGCAGCGTAAATTTTTCCAGACATTGTCTCGCTGTCAGTGGCGCAGTCATCTAACATCTTGCAAATCATGCCTCCGTCAGTGGTGGTACGCCAACTTAATGAAGATCTTGCCTCCGTCGGTGGTGTTGCAGATCAATTTTTCTATTCAGATCATATCTCTCCATCAGTGGTGTAGTGGATCCCATATATTTGTTGATCTAGTCTCTCCGTCAGTGGTGTAGCAGATCAATCCTATCCAGATCTTGCCTCCGTCGGTGGTGTTGCAGATCAGATTTTCCATTCGGCCCTACCTCTCCGTCGGTGGTGTAGTGGGTCTCATATTTTGCTGATCTAGTCTCTCCGTCAGTGGTGTAGCATATCAAATCCTCTCTAGGTCTTGCCTCTTCGACAGTGTTGCAGCTAGACCAAACTTTTCCTTGGAATTTTTTTTTAGTTACAAGAAAAAGATCAAAAAATCAAGAAAAAATCAAAAAAAATGAAGAGAATGAAAAAAAATGATGAAAAGAGAAAAAATCGAAAAAATTCAAAAAATTCAAAAAATTCAAAAAAAAGTTCAAAAAAAAAGAAGAAAAAATTCAAGTGTTATTTGTTCATGTCCCTCCGTTAATGGTGTGGTCGTGCTCAAGTTGACGTCATCCGATTCTGCTTCTCCGTTGATGGTTTAGTAGAGTCCAAATGCTGAAATTCGATCTTATCTCTCCGTTGATGGTGTGGATAGATCCAACAAATATAACTTCCGGTTCTGCCTCCTCGTCGGTGTTGTAGCTGAACCAAATCTACTAACTTCTGGTCTTGCCTCTTCGTCGGTGTTGCAGCTAGACCAAATTCACTGACTTTTGATCCTGCCTCTTCGTCGGTGTTGTAGCTTGGTCAAAATTTACTAATTTTCAAATTTTATCAATGTTGTTTCTGGAAAAAATGAAGAAAAAAGCAAGAAAAATGAAAAAAATGAAAAAAGCAAAAATGAAATTCAAAAAAGAAAAAAAAGAAAAAAAAGAAAAAAAGAAAAAAGAAAAACGGAAATGAAAAAAAGAAAATCAAAATGAGCTTTCAATCCTTCGATCCTGCCTCTTCGTCAGAGTTGCAGCTGGATCAAATCTTAAGACCTTGCCTCTCCGTCGGTGTTGTAGCTTGGTCAAATCTAACTTTCGGTTCTGCCTCTTCGTCGGTGTTGTAGCTGAACTTAATTCACTAACTTTCGGTCTTGCCTCTTCGTCGGTGTTGTAGCTTGGTCAAAATTTACTAACTTTCTAGTTGTATCAATGTTGTATCTTAAAAAAGAAAAAAAAAGAAAAAAGAAGAAGAAAAAAGAGAAAGGAAAAAGGAAAAAAATTAAAATGAGCTTTCAATCCTTCGATCCTGTCTCTTCGTCAGAGTTGTAGTTGGATCAAATCTTCAAATCCTGCCTCTTCGTCGGTGTCGTAGCTGGATCAAATCTTCAGACCTTGCCTCTTCGTCGGTGTTGTAGCTCGGTCAAATACAACTTTCAGTTCTGCCTCTTCGTCGGTGTCGTAGCTGGATCAACATTACTAACTTTAGACCATGCCTCTTCGTCTGTGTTGTAGCTTGGTCAAAATTTACCAACTTTCAAGTTTTATCAATGTTGTATAAAAAAGAGAAAAAAAAAGAAAAAATGAGAAAATAGAGCAAAATGAAAAAAGTAGAAAAGAAAAAACAAAAATAAAATGAAAACAAAGAAGAAAAAGAAAAAAAAGAGAAAAGGAAGAAGTTGTCTGTTTTCTTGTCTTGTCTCTTCGTCAGAGTTGTAGCTAGATCAGACATGGAAACTTTCATCCTCCGATCCTGCCTCTTCGTCAGTGTTGCAGCCGGATCAAATTTTGTAGACCTTGCCTCTTCGTCGGTGTTGCAGCTGGGTCGAACTCTCTTTAGGTATTAGCTTATTATCAATAATCTAGCAATATGAACTCATTTTGCTTCCCCAACAAACAACCCCCCATTTTAAAGATTTTGCTTCCCCAAGAGTGACAATGTGGATCAACCAAGACAAGAAAGAAGGCCTGCATCAAAGAGAAAGGAGATCTACCAAAGAACGAATATGTAAGTCAAGATGAGAAGCCTAGCCGGACTGGACCAAAACGGGTCATTCTTAGTCTTTTCTGTATTGCTGTTACACAACAATGAGCAAGGAGGGGCAACTGTCATAACCCGTTTTGAGCCCGGGTGACCCAACCAAACCCGACCCGGATCCATGACCAAACTCGACCCGGCCCAAAAACTAAAAAACCCTAATAACCCTAATCCTAATAGTCTATCGCGCCGCTCCCGCCACTCTCTTCCGCCGCCGTCGTCGTCCATCTCCGGTGACTCCTTTCGAAACCCCTAAATCTACAAACAAATCCACCATCCCTCGAAACCCTAAAATCAACCCCCAAAATAAAAAAACAAAACCTAATCTGTCTACCACCCTAACCTACCCGATATTACCCATGCCCATACCCTATCTGACCGGCAATATCCCGTGAAATCTGGCACTAGATCTGCATAAAATAAAATAGGGAGAGTAGTTAGTTTCTTATTGTAAAAATCTGGTTATAAAACCAAACAAAAGGTAAATCTAAAAGGGGTCGGAGTTCAAAAAAAACTAGAGAGAAATGGGTTGTTTTTAGAAGAAGAAAAAAAGCTTGTAAAATGGGAGTTTTTTGTAAAAAAATTCGAAATAAAAAGGGTAAGGCTATTCTTCTTTTCTTTGAAATCAAAACTGTTTTGTTTTTTCTTTTATTTCGAATAAAAAATAAAAAGGAAGTTTGAATCTTACCTAGTCGTTCAGAGTGTTGAAAGCCTCGCTGTAACGCCATGATGTATTGCCGCCGGAGAATGTCGTGCGATGAATGGCCGAGCGCGACAGCTCCCTTGAGCGGCGCTGTCGAGTAGGGTTTTTAAAAAATGCAGTGAATGCTTGGTTTAAGTTATAATAGGGAATGGGTTATTCCATGTTTTGTACTGTGTTTTTGAATATAAATGGGTAAATCCCTCTTCAGTCCTTAGGTTTTTATTTTGTTTTTACTTTGTTTTATTTATGTTTAATGTTCTTTTATTTATGTCATATAATTTTTGTTTTTGTTCAAATTTAATACTCTATCCTATTTTATTAGCGTTTTAGCACTGTTATTTCTTGATCTTTTCATGTTAGTCATTTTTATGTTGTTCTAGCCATGCATTTTAATATTTGTACATTTTAGCCCTTAACATCTAGTTTCATGATATATTTTATATTGTTCCATGCATCTTAATATGATTCGTGCATATACTACTACTATTATTATTATTATTATTTTTATCATTATCATTATTATTATTATTGTTATTATTATCATATTTTATGTGTTAGATTAATATTCATGTTTGTATGTTTTAGAGTAGTATCTTATTTATGTTAGGTTTGTTTTTTATGTGTTAGATTAATATTTTATTAGTATTTATTTTTATTGCATTTTATGCTTGCCATGTTTTAAATTGCATTTTGGAAATATAAATTGTCAATGCGGTTCCCTTTTATCCGAGCGTAAACGGGGCCAGTATCAGGCGTAGTGATGGTGGTTAGACGTTTACTCTCGGATAACGGGGCCTTTAAAATCTACTCGCACTTATAACCAGATTTTAATTTAATCGTCACTTTAATCCGGAAAGTTTAATATTAATAAAGCGGTAATTATTAAAGTACCAATTTTGGGTGGTGTGGGGGTGCTAATCATTCCCCATCCGTAACTGACTCCCGAACTCATCAATTTTAAATCTCTGGTTTTTACGATGTTCGGTCCACCTAGAGTGGCCGGTGGCGACTTCATTTTTAAATAAAACACGGTTTTTCTAAAATCCCACGGAAGACATCATTTCCAAACAAAAAATCACACTTTTTCAAAAACTCTGTTTTTAGCGTAAAAAGACATCGCTACACTATTTCATCTTTTTAAAGTTGAAAAGTTGCCTTTAATTTAATCATGTTGGCAGCCTGAATAAAAGCTCGACGAAGAAATTTCTGGTAGCAAAGTTAGACTTTAGCCTTGTGAAACTTTTGCTATAAGATCTGAGAGCTTAAATTTTAACATAAATTTATTTAGTTGATTTAATTTTAATTTTAGTGTAAAATGTAATAAATTTAATACAATTATAAAGTTTTATAGTTTCAGAATTTATGAAGTTGCTATCTCATTTATAAAGTTTCTCATGTTTTGATATTAATGAGATGCAATCATGAATTAAAATCACAATTTATAAAGTTATTGATATTTAAAATCATTTTATATAATCTTCCCCTTAATTTATAAAGTTGCTATCACATATTATTATTTTTATTATCACAATTCACAAGTTCATAGCTTACAAGTAAAATCACGTTTAATTAATTATATATATATATATATATTAAAATCATGAATTAAACTTATTGATATTTAAAGTCATTTTACATAATCTATTTTTAATATAATAAAGTTAGAGAAAAACTTTATAAACTTTAGTTTACACAGATCTTTTAGTTTTAGGGGTTAGGGGTTTAGTTTAGGGTTTAGAGTTTAGGGGTTTTGGTTGTAGGGTTTAGAATTTAAGGTTAGTGTTTAGAATTTAGGATTTAAAGTTTAGAGTTTGGGGTTTAGTTTTTTAGGGTTTAGGTTTAATTTTGATTTATAGTGTAAATACACAGGTCTGTGTAAAATTAATTTTACACAGCCCGTGTATCAAAGTTTTACCCATAAAGTTAATAATCATAAATTAAACTTATTAACTTAATGGTCATAAACTTTTAATTAAAACTTTAATATAATGATCATAATCTAGGAAACAAGTTTATTAATTTAGTGATCATTTAATATTTTCAATAAAAAATAAATTAATGATCCTAAACAAATTTATTAATTTAATAATTATGTACCTTAAATTATGAAGATATATATATATTTACATTTTAATATAGTAAATTCATATTCTTACGAGTTACAACTTCATCAATTGTAAATTTGTAGCTTACAACTTACAAGTTAGGTAAATACCAAGTCAGGTAAATATTAGATTAGTTTAATAACAAGTCGGATCATTAACAGGTTGTATCAATTACAGATCAGGTTGATAACAAGTCGGGTAATATCAGTTATTTACCAGGTTAATCTCGGGTTCGAGTTCATATCAGGTCGGATGCAGGTCGGGTTCGGTTATCACATTACCAGGTTGAATTCGGGTTCAGGTCGTTCTCAGGTCGGGTGCAGGTCGGGTTCAGATCCAAAATTTCTAGGTCTAACTCGGGTTCATGTCAACACCAGTTCAAACTCGAACCGGTTTCGGATCACCAATTCTTCGAGTCACAAACAATTTTAACTCAAATCAGCTTTTTACATCCCTACTCATTGCAGCAGCCAGCCAGACATGTTTTCACATTAATTTGTTTATCCAGCGGGATTTTTTAATGTTTTAATATGATACAAAGATCAAAACTAGTTTAGTTAGATCAACTAGGAAACTGATAAAATAACAAGGTAGACCCAACCCATACAAAACTACACCGAGAACACATCGTTCTTGAAATATACATTTTCAAATCTCACCCTTCTTTCCTCGCTCGCCCTAATATTCCTTTGCACATAGATTTCCATATTAGAAAATTCCAAGTTCTGATTTTTTTTTTTAAAAAAAACCTTCCTTGAACATGAAAGACAATCCAAAGGTTGAAGACAACTTCCCATGGAATCGAAGCTTGAGAAACCATTTCACCGGTTCCTGGACTTTCCCCAAGCTTGTCCTTTATTCCCTCCTCTTGATTTCCATTCTCTGCACCTTCTACATAGCAAGCTTCTCGAATCCTTCGAACAAATAACCGAACATCATCAGAGCTGTTCTTGTTGATGTCGAAGAGAAATCCTTATCCGTAGCTCCGCCGCACGGTTCATCTCCGAAACTGAACTCCTCGCAGAAAACAACCCTTCACCGTATAGTTTTCGGCATTGCAGCCTCGGCTCGGTTATGGGATAAAAGGAAGAATTACATCAAACTGTGGTGGAAGCCTCGGCGAATGCGTGGCGTCGTCTGGTTAGACAAGGGTGTTAAAAACGGAGCCGACGACCACCTTTTGCCGCCGAGGATGGTCTCGGGGGATACTTCCAAGTTCAAATATAGTAACCCGAAAGGTCATCGTTCTGCCATAAGGATATCCCGTATAGTATCGGAGACTCTACGGCTGGGCTTGGAAGATGTGAGATGGTTTGTTATGGGAGACGATGATACGTTCTTTGTGCCTGATAATTTGGTTCGGGTTTTGTCTAAATACGACCATAATCAGTTTTATTACATCGGGAGTTCGTCGGAGAGTCATTTGCAGAACATTAATTTCTCCTACGGGATGGCTTACGGCGGCGGAGGGTTCGCCATCAGCTACCCTTTGGCTAAAGCACTTGCGAAAATGCAAGACCGGTGTATAGAGAGATACCCGAGATTGTACGGCTCCGATGATCGTATTCACGCTTGCATGGCGGAGCTCGGTGTTGCCCTCACCAAGGAACCGGGATTTCACCAGGTTTGCCTCTTTTCCATTTTTTACTTTTCTTTGCTCAAATCAATTTTTCAGAATATATCACAGCGTGCTAATTCAAATGTAAACGTTGGTCTAAATTCTTCGGGAAATTAAATTATCATTATAAAATATAATACAAATAAAATTTAAAAATTCTAAAAATACGACTGTCTTTGTAAAACTCTTCTCGATCCATCCCTTCCGATGAACCGGTCTCTTGTGGAACCGAAGTCTTATGACGGTGGAGTTTAAAGCACCTCAACAATTTTATGAATTTAAAACTCTCTTAGTTACTTCGATTTTCGTGGCATTTTTAGGACTATTTATAACACTTTCGCCTTACATAAACGTTGTCGATCTTATTCTGTCTGCCGAAACCTTTATTTTTAGTTTAGTTTCTCTGTTAAATTTTGTTCTTAATTCATTTTCTTCGCCGCACATGGACGACAAGAAATCGATTTATCCGAGCCTCATGTCTTCGGCTGACACGTATTCACCCCAAAGTTTGTGCTTTTCGGTGGATGGACCCAAATTCAAGGATGAGACTTTCCTTAGATGGTTTCACATTATAGTGTTTTTTCCCTAGTAAAATTTAAAGTAAAGTATATAAATAGTCATTAAATTATACTAAAAAATATAAAACTACTTATCAGATTTTCAAAAATTATTTAATGAGTATTAAATTTTAATCTTTTATAAAATATTAATTGAGCCGTTAACTGTCGTTAATTAAATCACATGACAGTTATGAAAATTTTAATAATAATATATTTAATTTTTTATATTTATATATTCAATTAATTTAGTTTTAATTTAACCATCATTATTGACGTCTAAATTATTTGAATGTGTAAATATTGAGGATTAAATGTGTTGTTATATAAATTTCCGTAACTATTCATGTTATCCAGTTAACAACTCAGTGGCCATATTGTAACAAAACTAAAATTTAATGCTTATTATGTAATTTTTGAAAGTTTGATGTTTTATTTTTTTGGGATAATTCAATGACTATTTATATACTTTGTCCTAAAATTTATGATAAAATATTTATTTAATCATCCAACTTTAAATATTATAAAATAACCATTAAATTTTAATTTTGATTCAAATGGTCATTGAATCATTAATTACCATTAAGAGGGGACGTTGTAGTTAAGAAATTAATGTAATAACATATTTAATTATTCATATTTAAACATCTAATTAATTTAATTTTAATTTGAAAAAAACTAATAAATTTAGCACGCTTGAGTAACGATTCTATCAATTTAGTTTAATTTGTATTTAGAAATAGTTTAATAATTTTTTCTTTCAATTATTAAATCATCGATTCGATCTCATTTTCCCTCTAATTATTAAATTATTCTAATTAAAAATGAAACCAATACGAAAGAATGTGTAAACAATGAGGGTATTTCTTAAAATTAAAACTAAATAGATTGAATGTGTAAATTAAAGGCACTAAATGCGTTATTATATAATTTTTTAACTACAATATTTTTTTCTTAACTGAAGTTATCGCCTCGGTGACATTTTGTAACAAAAATTAAAGTATATTGTTTTTTTTTTGTAATATTTGAAAGTTGGGATGACCAGAAAGAATATTTATAATAGTTAAATGATTATTTGTTAATTTTATTTTTTTTATGTTATCTAATTGTAAATTTAAAATCGAACGCAAATATTACTTAAGATCGTTGAAAGGATGGAATGAGATCCAACATCTGACCAAGTAGTTCATGTGTTGTTTTTAACAGTACGACGTGTTCGGTAACCTCTTGGGTCTCTTGGCTGCACACCCCGTTGCTCCACTGGTCTCCATTCACCACCTAGACAAGGTCGAACCCATATTCCCCAATCTGACCCGGGTCCAAGCCCTGCAACGTCTCGCCCTCCCAATAAACCTGGACTCGGCTGCATTGATGCAGCAATCGGTTTGCTACGACAAAACCAGGAGTTGGACCGTCTCGGTCTCATGGGGCTACACGGTTCAAATACACCGAGGCATATTCTCAGTGAGAGAGATGGAAATGCCGTCCCGAACTTTCCTGAATTGGTACAAGAGAGCCGATTACACTGGCTTCTCTTTCAATACCCGACCCGTTACCCGAAATGCCTGCCAAAACCCGTTTGTGTTTTACTTGTCCAAAGCATCACGCAACGTGAAGACAAACCAGACGACCTGCGAGCATGTTCAGCACCGAGTTTCGTACCCGGACTGCAAGTGGAAGATGCCGGATCCTTCACGGATTGATAGAGTCGAGGTTTACAAAAAAATCGACACGAATTTATGGGACAAGGTAAATTTGTGGTTTAATTTTAGTTTTAGTCCCTTTTTGAGATTTAATTTTTTTAGTCCCTCTACTTCTTGTTTGAGCAGCCTCCGCGAAGGAATTGTTGCAGGGTGTTGCCGACGAAGAAGAAAGGCACCATGGTTATTGACGTGGGAGTGTGTGGAGATTATGAAGTTATTGAATTGAGATGAGCGATTTTAAAATATAAACTTCTTGTGGAATTTTATTTACAGTGAGTATAGGTTTAACAGTGAGATCGATCCAGATAAAATTTAAATAAAAAAATAGAACTATGATTCAGATTCTCACGCGTCTTGCATTTGATGTTTCATATAATTCAAGTAGGGGAAAGTATTGGTTATGTTAAAGTTAATATTTTTTATATTTAAAATTGATTGATTTTATTATATTAGTTAATATAATTCAAGTAGGGGAAAGTATACTATTGGTTATGTTAAAGTTAATATTTATTTTAGTTATTTATAAAATTAAACCAATCGAACAATATTTCAAAAAAATAAACTAATCAAATAACAATTGTAATTAATAAGTATTTTAGTTAGAATATTAGTCGATTAATTGAATCGTTATATTATTATTAGTATTTTAGTTAGAATATTAGTCGATTAATGACATATATGTCACCATTTTGTGGAGGACTTGGATGCCTGATGATGCTTATTTGAAATCGAACAAGGGGTCGAGTAAGGTGTATTTTGGTGGTAGGATTAAGTATCAAGATGGTGGGGCGAGTCGTGAAGTCGGTCCGGATAATGTATACGATTCAGCTCGGTTGATTCAGAGCAAGAATGCTTCGATTCCTAATGCGAATCTTACTTGGGAGTTTCCGGTGATAGAGGATTATAAGTATCTTGTTAGGATGCACTTCTGTGATATTGCTAGTATATCCCTTGGATTGTTGTTTTTCAATGTTTATGTCAACGGACATTTGGCATATAAAGATTTGGATCTCTCTGCTGTTACGAATTACGTGTTGGCTTCTCCATTTTATGTGGATTTCGTGGTCGATGCTGATCATTCTGGGATTGTGAGTGTAAGTGTTGGACCTTCAAGCAAGAGCATGGCATATACAGTCGACGCCATCCTAAACGGAGTGGAGATCATGAAGATGAATAATTCTGTATCTAGTCTCGACGGAAAGCTGTCTGCGGAGATGCTTTTGAAGTGTTGGCCAAGAAGAACGGTTGGCTTTCTGCTTCCCTTGATTGCGCTTTGGTGTTTGCTGCTGAGTTTCTCGGCGATCATGCATCGGAGGAAGAATACGGCGGACACCATGCCGTGGTCGAAACTGCCTATGGATGTCCATGAAATTTCTCCAAAGCAAGCCAAACTACAGTTGTCAAACATCGGTACCTAAATATTGTAAACATCGGTACCGCATACTTTTGCTTTTTGAAGGTCAGTAGTTATAATATATTAGTGGTTTCTTCGTGTTTAAAGTCGAAGTTTGCTGTCTGGTAACCTGTCTGTAAAGCTATATTAACAGAATATAATGTTATATTCAATACCTATTTTGCATTCATGTTTATGATGCTGAAAGTGGACCGTTTGGAACAGTGTTTGATTATTTATTTACTTCGACTCAATTATCATATTGGTCAGTAATTTTGGTCCAAGTGTCAAACAACTTGATATCGCTTAAATATGTATCGAATTCGAGGTCTTGTGTATGTAAGAAATCCCCGCTAAGAAATTTACCCACCAAAATCAGGTAAAAGGCTAGTTGATCCGGATTAGTCAGATTGTTTAGAATGTTAAAAATTATAGCTAACAAATTAGCAAAAAGAGAGGGATGGAAGAAATAATTTGACCAAGATTTGAGATGAATGGTTTAAAAATAGTGACTAAATACAAGGCCACGTAAATAAAGAAGGGTTATAATTGAGGGCCTTGGGCGAGAGAGACAACAGGAGAGAGGACATGGATGAAACATTTTAAGTTTTGGATCGGGTCCATTGACATGATTGTTTAAGCTTTTTTTTAATCATAAATTATTGCTCTCTCTTCTTTTATTTTCACTTCTCTTTTATAAACTTCAAGGGTTTTCAATATAACCGTCCACTCTCAATTTTTTTGTCGCTTGTAATTTTATTTTTTATTAGCAAACGGCAATTACTTTTAGTGATAATTATCGATTATTTTTTTATTTTTTATATTTTAATAAGAATTTTTATCTTCATGGCATGCGTTTATCTTCATGGCATGCGTTTCTTTTGCTTTTATGACACATTTTTCTTCATTTTTTGTGGTTTGTTCTATTTGTCTATGTGTCATGATTTTCAGCATACTTTAGCGGTCAGTTGATGCTTGTACAGAGATTTTCACGACACAAATCTCTAATTATGGTTCTGTTGGTGGTCTTAAAAAATATATCCTCACTCGGTTGACGGGTTAGTTGTCGATGTAATCAGACTTGGGTAGCGGAGCAATCTGCCTGATAGCTTGGTTCGCTCACCACTCCTTTTTTACTACGTAAAGCGTCTCGTTTGGATAGAGACAATAGAATTCATTAAATTTTCGCATGCTAATCTCGATAGAAGTGTATGTTTTTTTCGTACCATTATTTTTATCTTTTATGATAGTTGATAAAATTCAAATGTCATCATTAAAAAATTTAGTATAGGTATGGTCTTTCTAACCAATTATTTTAGCGACAACAAACAAAAATTGCATTATCTTGTTTTATTTTTCTCCCATCTAATTGTGGTGCATAAGTCAATTGGTCCCGGATCCATCTTTATCTTGGGACGAGAAAAGCACTTTGAGGCAAGGGGGGCAATGAAGAGAAAACAACGTTGGAAGCAGTTGGGGCATTGATGACTGCTACACAAGGCTTGTGACATTGCAATATGCACCATTTCATTGATTTCACTTTTCAAAGGACCCTATCCTATTCCTACGCCGTTGCCCCCTAGGGGTCATTCCTCGTTGGTCGACCAGAGTTCACTTCGGATTAAGACAATGACATGCTATTTGATTTACAGTCGATGTGCATACCCTTTAAATTTATTGAATCGTTATAAAAGAAAGGCTTAATAGTTAAAAATATTTAATTTATAATTTTTTTCAGTTTAATGCCTAACGTTTTTTCATGCTATTTTTGTGCTTAACGTTTATTCTGTAATTTAAATTAGGTTTTTCCGTCAATAGTCGTTAAAAATTTTTCGTTAAACAATTATAACATGACATGTGGGTTGTTTAACTTATTTTATTTATGAATTACTTAAAAATTATGTACTTCTTAAAAAACTCTAAAGTTTTAATTTCTTTCAAACAAACCCTCAGATCACATTTTGCTCACCATATAGCATCCCTCACACGTCGGCGGTTCACCACCCAAGTGTCGAGTATCTCACCGTTCAACACCCTCACCCTCTAGTAGCCGGTTAAAAGCCAAACCGGTCTCTTTTTTCTTCATTTTTTGATGTCCGTCGACGGAGCAACACGTCGGCGGTTCACCATTCACCACCCAAGTGTCGAGTATCTCACCGTTCAACACCCACACCCTCTAGCCGCCGGTTAAAAGCCCAGGCGGTCTCTTTTTTCTTCATTTTTGGATGTCCGTCGACGGAGCAGTCGACGGTTCATTCACTGGTTTTTAACGACAAGATCATGGGACTTTCGGTCGTGGGGGCTGACGAAGGCAAGGATGGCCGGTGGTGGGAGGGGAAATTTTAGGGATTTAGAGTTTGAATTTAGATATTTTAAAGAGATTAAAGATTTTGAGTTTTTTTTAATTAAATATTTTTTTATTTAAAAAAAGAAAAATTAAAGAAAATACTATAATATGCCATGTATCATATTTTTATTAGATAACGAAAAATTTTAACGTCCATCACAAAAAAACTTAATTTGAGTTATAAAATGAAACGTTAGACACTAAAATAACCCTACAAATGTTAAACACCAAACTAAAAAATAGAGTATAAATTGAGTATTTTTTTATTATTAAGTACAAAACAAACACCATATTTTAACAAATTGTTACAAAACATTATTAAACCTATGAGACTTTATCATTATTATAACACCACAATGACCAATTTATAATAAACCGATAAATTCAATGACCAACTAGCAAAACAATCATTTAGTTATTGTTTAGGGAGCTCTAGTGTACTTTAATAAATACTAATTAAGACGCGAGGCCTGCAAACAATGATTAGAGATGGATGGACAGTTTCGAAATTGATAAATATGATTGGCAGCTTTAAATCCTTTGTTTTCGCTTACATTTTCTTATTCCTTAAACAATTTACTTATACTTTGTAGATAAAGCGATTTGAATTTGTATTATCTCGAATAAACATTATTTTACTCTTAACTTTATATTTTAATAAATTTACGTACAATCAAAAAATAAAAACAGTTAATAACGAGGTTGGTTTAAGTGGTATCAATTTAGTATCGCTTAAGTACGCATGGAGTTTAAAGCCTCGTATATGCATAAAATTTTTGTTGAGAGATTCACCCACAAAAAATAAGTGTACGATACGGATCGGTCCGAATTAGTCAGGACAAAACCCTAAGAAACAAAATGACAACTAAAAAAATACTAAAAAACAAGTGAAGACGGAGCAACAATTTTACAACAGTCTTGATAAATTTAGTGTGCGTTTTTGTAATTTTTTAAAATATTAGTGTAAATTCTTATTTTTTTGAATATACTAATTTAATTACATTGTAGTATCTGTTCATATTTTTTCTTTACCATTTGACAACATACACCTTGCATACACTGATGCTCGTACCTAATGCTACTAGGATGAATATCAATCATCGTTAGTGGTGTGCATTCGGTTAACCGACCGAATCGAATTACCCAAAATTCGTTAACCGAAATTTTTTCCTTTTAATCGTTAACCGAACCAAATCTTTTTCAAAAATTTTAAACCGAACCAAAAAAATTCGGTTAATTCGATCGGTTTTCGAATTAACAGAAATTTGTTATAAAATTTTGGTAAAATTACACAATTGGTCACTAAATTATGTTAAAATGATCTTTTTAGATGCTAAACTTTCATTTTATGCTAATTTGGTAAAAGTTGAATGACCATTTTATAATATATTAAAAAATTTAATAATCATTTTATAATTTTTAAAAGTTCAATGATTAAAAGTAAATATATGTAATATATATAATAATTACAGTTAATTAACCGGTTTCGAACTAAATTAACCGATAACCGAATTTTTCAAAAAAAATATCCGTTAACCGAATCTAACTAAAAATAACCGAATAATGCACACCCCTAATCATCATCCTCTTTTTCACTCCAACCTCTTATTAGTTCTACATTACCTATTATTTTATAAACTTATATAATTGAATTATATTATCGGGGATTAGCGGCAAATTTAGTTGAATAATCCACTTTAAATTTATTTTTAAGTTATTAGGGTTGTTCGACCGATATTTTGCAAGCTAGGCCAAAAATTACAGTACTTAGAGAGACCACGTCGTGTGCTCCTGGCGATGTTGGACCTCGCCACCTCCACATGGCGAGGTGCTGTGAAAATAGCCACTTAGCTCAACATGACAGTGGCTCAGTGTCTTAGTGGTCAGCATGGCAGTGGCTCAGCTTTGACTGAGCTGGTGCAGGGGAGACCACGTCATTTGCATATGGCGAGGTCATGTTGCATACATGCAAACAGACCAGCTTTCACGTGAAAGCTGGTCAGCCGATTTAATATATTTTTTTGTTTATTCTTTGTATGTATATAGGGTTTGAGAAGAGAAAAATATTGATAGACTTTGAGTTGAAAATATGGGAGAGTTTGAATTGAAAATTCCGATGATATCTATTTTTTAAAGATATATTTGAAGACAGTGAAGATTGTGAAAGTATATATTTTTGCAGATCTTTTCGTTTTCTCAAAAGTAAGTAAATAATTGTTTTTTAAAATTAATCAGTTGTTTTTTTAATTATAGAGGGTTTGTAGATTTTGTGTAAAAAAATATATTGTAAGGACTTCAACAATAAAACAGTTTATTATTATGTTAATATACAAAAAGTTACTTTTTGTGTATTTACAGTACATTTGCACGATTTCTCGTTTATTGTTATAGTTTTT
This sequence comes from Hibiscus mutabilis, assembly GCA_019671005.1. Taxonomy (NCBI): domain Eukaryota; kingdom Viridiplantae; phylum Streptophyta; class Magnoliopsida; order Malvales; family Malvaceae; genus Hibiscus; species Hibiscus mutabilis. Next base: position 3,953,246 of record CM033734.1, on the reverse strand, counting down.
ACAGTACATTTTTAATAACTTTTTTACACAAAATCTACAAACACTCTATAATTAAAAAAACAAGTGATTGATTAAAAACAATTATTTACTTACTTTTAAGAAACCGAAAAGATCTACAAAAATATATACTTCCACAATCTTCACTGTCTTCGAATATATCTTCAATAAATAGATGTCAACGTGTAATCACTCATTTTTGACCGGGTTTTAGTATTATTAGTATTATTTTAATAGTAATATTATTAATATAAAATTAATAAAATAAATAAAAAATAATCATAATAATATAAATATAATATATAAAAAAGTAAAAAAAATAAATTAAAAAAAGGGAAATTGTGTGGAGCTAAGCTTTCCACGTCACCCAAGCAACCCCCAATTGCCTATAAATAGGAGGCACGGGGGGATTGAAGAGTGAATCGGCAGTGGCAAGTCCCTAATGAGAGAGCTTGGCTCTCGGGTAGCCAAGGAACGAGGGAAATGCTAGATCTTTTTTACACAAAATATAAAATATGACAAATAATTTAATAACAATTATTTACTGCCCTCGGTCCTAACCGGTTTGATCGGGGTTCTATTTTGGATTTGATCTAGTTAATATTTTTGGAGAGGTCGTGGTAGATCTCGGTAGGGTTCAGTCGGGGTTCGTCATTCGAGCTCCTAGTTAGGTATATTTTCTTTCCTTTTTATTTGTGTTGTATTTTTTATGATTTAATGAAGTAGTAGTTAATTTAAAATTGTGTTTTTTAGTTTGTATGTTTATTTATGCTTTAGATTAGTATTTATTATGTTTTAAATTTATATTTTATATTAGTATTTTATTCATGTTAAATTTGTTTTTATTTATGTGTTAGATTAATATTTATGAATGTTAGCATTTTATTAGATTTGTTTTTATTTATGAGTTAGATTAATAATTATGTATGTATGTTTTAGATTAGTATTTTATTATGTTAATATTTATTTGTATTTTTATTGTATTTAAATTATTTGCCATATTTTATATTTTGCTCACTAATATTGCATATCGAGATATATTATCGTCAATGCGGTGCCCTTTTATCTGAGCGTAAACATGGCTAGTATCAGGCGTAGTGATGGTGGTTGGACGTTTACTCTCGGATAACAGGGCTTTTAAAATGTACTCGCATATATAATTAAATGTTAATTAAATCGTCACTTTAATCCGGAAAGTCTAATATTAATAAAGCGGTAATTATTAAAGTACCAATTTTGGGCGGTGTGGGGGTGATAATCCTTCCCCATCCGTAGCCGACTCCCGAACCCAACAATTTTTAAATCTCTAATTTTACGGTGTTCGGCCTACCTAAGTGGCTAGTGGTGACTCCAGTTTCTAAATAAAACACGGTTTTTTTAAAACCCCACAGAAGACATTATTTTCAAAACAAAACAATAGATAAAACTCATTTTTTTAGCGAAACGGACATCGCTACACACCGAAATTTTCAACTCAAACTCTCTCAGATTTTTAACTCAAACTCTATCAATATTTTTTTATTCTCAACCCATATACACTCAAACCATATATATATATACAAAAAAATTTAAAAAAAATATTAAATCGATTGACCAGCTTTTACGTGAAATAAAAACTGGTTTGTTTGCATGCATGCGACAGAACCTCGCAATGTGCAAATGGCGTGGTCTCTCCTGCTCCAGTTCAGTCAAAGCAGAGCCACTGCCATGCTGACCCACTGAAATATTGAGCTACTGCCATGCTGAACCAATTAGCTATTTTTACAGCACCTCGTCATGTAGTGATGGCAAGATTTAACATCGCCAAAAGCACACTGTGGTGTGGTCTCTTTAAGTACTGTAATTTGTGACATAATTTATAAAATATCGGCTGAAAAACCTTAAAATCCTAAAAATAAATATGGAGTGAATTATTCCACCAAATTTGCCGGGATTGGCAATTAGGTGCACCCCGCGTTTCACTCACTTCCTCACTTCTTCCATTTAGGCCACGTGAGACGGGTGCCATTTTCTCATGGTTTTCTACTTTATAATATAAAGAGTAACCCAAACGCGGCCTTCCGTTTAGTTTACTCCCAGTTTCACTGTAACACTAATTATCCCTACCTCAACAACTAATAAAAATCGTCCATCTACATCACAGCCGGTGACTCTATCAGTCAGATATTTAGTATATGTAATTCGTTTTCACTTGAATTCGTAGCTGAAAACAGCATAAGCTTCATCTCCCTCTCTCGTTGTTTGCTTTCAACTCTATAAAATCCGCAAAACAAAAACTTTCTCTTTGTAATTTCGATTTTATTTGTTTTAATTCTTTTTTTCATGGGGTTTCCAGTTGGTTACACTGAAGTTTTCTTCTTACCAAAGATCTTCGTTCACTCTCTTTCATTTCTGGGTTTTTTCCGGTGTTTAATCGTTTCACTTTTCAACTTCCTCGGACTCTCCGATTTCCTCGAAACGGACACCGTCTGGCCGGAAAATCCGACCCGAACGATGCCCGAGAAGACGCCGGTATCCGCACTCCTGCTCCGGGAAATCCTTCCGGTTATAAAGTACGAGAAGCTTGTGGCGGTGAAAGGGGATCCGCCGGAGAGCTGCGCTGTTTGCCTCTACGAATTCGAAAAAGGGGAAGAGATCAGGTGGTTGAGGAACTGTAGGCACGTTTTCCATAGGGCGTGTTTGGACAGTTGGATGGACCATGATCAGGTGACGTGTCCTCTTTGTAGGACACCGTTTGTTCCTGATGAGTTGCAGGAGGAGTTTAATGAACGGCTCTGGGCAGCTTCCGGGATCGTCGATTTTTACGGTGAGTACGGTTCGGTTCCGGGATTGTAAGTCTTTTGTCTTTGTCAAAGGACTTTTTCTTTTCCCCAAATGGGTTCAGTGAAAATTTGTACGTTGTAAATGTACACGGATCAAGATATCCGTTTTTTAGGCTATATATATTTGGGAAAGAAAGAAAAAAATAAAAGATTGGTTAAAAATGTAGATTTGAATTCTTAAAATCAGAGTTCTTCAGATGTATCGATCGTAATTCTGTCCTCTCGAATCATTGTACTTTCACTTAATCAATAATTCTGTCGTTTAAGAAATTAATAATTCTCATCTACATTGACTCATTAACCGACTACTTGACAACTTAATCTATGATCACGACAATTTATCAATGACCATTATTTTATAATCGTGACAATCCATTATTACGTATCATCTTCTCCAACTTATTTTTTTCTCTTATTTTATGACATACGACTCTTCGTTTAATTCAACAGAGGTGAACCGTTAAAATTAGTATCATCTTATTTTTTTTTATCAGCAACAGAACCTATGTTATGAGAAAATTTTATATGCAATGAGTAAATGTATAATTTATGCATAGTACGGAGACCAATGCCAAAATTTAATGTTTAGAATTTAACTTTTTTTTTTATTTTAAATCGAAAATGTATAAAGAGTAAAATAATTAAATTAATATATATATATGGATTTAATGTATAATTTATATATGGTACACGAATAAATAGCAAAGTCCCCAAATTGCTTCGAATAGAAGTTGCCAACGATATGCTTGCTCTGTAAGGAGAATTTGGAAGCCCGAAATCAATTGTTCTTCGAGTGTCCTTTTTCGGGTTTTGTCTGGCAGAGTATCTTGAATTTACGTGGCATTCATAGAGCAGTACAGTAGCTTGCCTAGGCCGTTGTAGTTCTTAAAGGAAAATCCCTCACCGTTTCTATTCTTAAAATTGCATGGTGTGCATATATATATACAGCATATGGAATGAGAGAAATGCTAGATCTTTTTGAGAATCATGGATGGGATTGTAACTAGTATTAAGGAGATTGTTAGCATTCGTTTTCAGACTAGGTTCGTTTTCCCCGGTGATTTGTAATTGGCAGCAGCAGCTGCCGTTTCTTGAATAATGAAATACAACACGATTAAATAGCAAAGTTTCAATTGAATCTTTCCTACAAAACTAATTGGGAAAAGAAATACTTTACATATTTCTATTTTTCTCCCTTTCTTTTTCCTTCTTACCAAGAAAAAGAAAAAACAAAACTCCACTCAGTTCTTACAATGTGAAATGTTACAATCATGCATGATTGTGTTCTGTTTACCACGTTACATGTTTCGTCTTATTAGGCTTTTGTCCCTTAAGGCCTAAACCGATAGTGCTTGTATATCTGTTTCTGTTTGGTGTTTTCTGGTTTAGGGCAAGGTCGGAGGTGGAGTATTTGGGCTAATGGATTGAGCTGTAATTGTTCGGCTTTCCAAGCCACATGCTCACTTGGGCTCCTAGCCTGTTTTGTTCAGGCTGATCTAACAATAACCAACTTATGAATATGTCTAACGTTCAACAATTACACTTACATTGTAAGGATTCCAGAACTTCTAATAGGACAAAAATCCCTTTTTTCTTTATATTAATATGTTTAATATTAAAAAAATCAAATTTTAAGCTTTAAACTTAAATCTTAAATTTTAAATTTTAAAAAATACATCTTACCTTTAATTTTTTGGATAGAAATTGTCTCTTTTGATATCCCACTTTAAAAAAATGAGTTTAAAGTTTAAGATTTAGGATTTAAAGTTAGGATTTATGATTAGGGTTTAAATAATTATAAATATGATGTATTTTTTAAAGTGCAGGATTTAGGGCGTAAAATTTAATTTTTTAGTGTCGGACATAAAAAAAACATACTTAGACTGAAAATTTTTGTTCTAATTTTTTAAATTATAAATTTAATATTTTAGTACGAGACATAATAAAAACACTGAAAAGGGCGCTCCACTAATCTTCAAAATTAAGAAATCTAGTAAAAAAATCTTCAAAATTAAGAAAAAGTAGAAGAATGTGCCTAATTCTGGCAGATAAAAAGACCATTTTTGCAACTACTAGAAAAACTAATGGTAGAATCAAATTAAAGCAGGTAGGGGTAGGGTCCCTGGCTCCCTACAACTCCCCAGTGTTTCAATGTTCAAATCGCAAATCCATTTTCAAAACTCTGGTTTTCAACACCATGGAAATTATTGCTTGAATTATTGACTTATCAGTCTTAATTTCCCCTTGAATTCAACCTACTGGTGCTTTGGTTTGGTTTTGTTTCCATGTCAAATTTCAAGTTGAAAGAAGAAACTTTTGCATCCCCTTCCCTTCAGACCTATCGTTCAACTCTCAGACCAAACACAAAAAACACAAACCCTCTGTGTCTGTCTCTCTACAACCAAACTAAAAACTCAAACCTCTGATTGTGGTTTCATTATTCACTTCTCCTTTCATGTCTCCTCTTTCTTTCTTCTTCTTCTTCTTCTTCTTCCTTTTACTCCTCTCATTTCACACCCAAAATGCATTATTTGTCATCAAACCTCTACTGAATGAGCCTTCAAATTTCTCCCTTTCACATGCAGAAATTTCCAGGAAAGGGGAGTCCACTAATTTGCTCATTAGAGGAAACTCAACCATTCACAGCGTTAACCGTACTTTCCAATTGGGTTTCTTCAGCACAAATGGTGAATCCAGTTGGTATTTAGGAATCTGGTACTCTTCTATCGCGACCCAAACCGGGTTTGTGTCGCCAATCGCGATAACCCGATCAAAAACATCACCGGAGCTTCGCTCGAGCTCACTGGAACAGGGCAATTAGCAGTAAAGGAACTCCCAGATTCAGTCGTGTGGCTAAGCTCAAACACCGAAAAGGCAAGGAAATTCGATCTTTTAGATAATGGGAATCTCGTTTTGTATTCTTCAAAGGGGTCGAAAACATGGCAAAGCTTCGATCATCCAACGGATACGTGGCTGCCGGACATGAACGTCACCGCACAACGAGCTTTAACCTCTTGGAAGAGCTCGGCCGACCCATCACCCGGTCTTTTCTCTTTAAGGCTAAATCCGAAAGAGTTCAACAAGTTCGAGCTGGTTTACAATTCAACCAAGGTGTATTGGTCCACAGGGAACTGGACAGGCAAAGCTTTCGTCAATGTCCCACAAATGACAATCCCTTACATCTACAAGTTCCATTTCTCCAACCCTTACTTGCCAACGGCGTCGTTTCGATACACGGAAAGACCGCTGGATAACGGTGTCGAACCGCCTTTGACGAGGTTTCAGGTCGATTTCAACGGACAGCTGAAGCAATTCACATGGTCAACAGAGTCGGAGAATTGGAACATGTATTGGTCAATGCCGGAGGATAAGTGCCAAGTCTACGGCTTGTGCGGTAATTTCGGGTCTTGTTCTGTGAGTACAACGTTAAAACCTTGGCTTTGTCTTAACGGATTTAGGCCTTTTGATGACTGAGGGTTGGAATTCTGGGGATTTTACTAGTGGTTGTAGACGAGAAAGTGACGATTTTTGTGCTGATAATGATGGGTTTAAGGAACTTGGTGATGTAAGGTTCGAATTCAATGGAGGGAATAGTTTTTCGTTTCAAGGTGATAGGAGTGCTTGTGAGAAGTCTTGTCTGAATACATGTTCTTGTATTGGATTGTACCATAATGGGGAGACTAATCTGTGTAAGAATGTGTATGGGACTTTGTTGAACTTGAGGAACATGAGCTCTGATGGTTCGAATAAGGATGTCTTTTATGTTAGGGTGCCAAGAGATGGAGTTGTGAAGAAACATGAGTCTAAAACTAAGGTTTTGGTCGGCAGCATTGTTGGGTCTGTTGTTGCTTTGGGGTTAATGGGAGTGATTCTGTTGGTTTTGAAAAAGATCATAGAGAACAAGGGGAAAGATGGTGATGATGTTTTTCAGGGGTTGAATCTCAAAGTGTTCACTTACAAAGAGCTCAATGGTGTGACTCGAGGGTTCACAGTGAAACTCGGGCAAGGTGGATTCGGAGCGGTCTTTGGAGGTGAGTTGTCGGATTCAACTCCTGTTGCTGTTAAACGCCTTGAAAGGCAAGGGAGCGGTGAGAAGGAGTTTCGTGCCGAGGTGTGTACTATTGGCAACATCCAACATGTTAATCTTGTGAGACTCAGAGGGTTTTGCTCTGAGAATTCTCATAGATTACTGGTTTATGATTACATGCCTAATGGTGCCCTGAGTGCATACTTATGCCCGGATAGTCGTAACTTGGGTTGGGATGTCAGGTTCAGGGTGGCAGTCGGCACTGCTAGAGGCATAGCATATTTACACGAGGAATGCAGGGATTGCATCATTCATTGTGATATCAAACCCGAAAACATTCTCTTGGATTGTGATTACACTGCAAAAGTATCGGATTTTGGATTAGCAAAGCTTGTCGGCAGGGATTTTAGCAGGGTATTAGCTACAATGAGGGGCACTTGGGGCTACGTTGCTCCAGAATGGATATCCGGCCTAGCAATTACACTGAAAGCCGATGTTTATAGCTATGGAATGACGTTGTTGGAACTAATAGGTGGTCGCAGAAACGTGCAGGCACCACATTCTGCAGGAGATGACAATGCTTTCGGTGAGGGAGTAAACATGGAGAAGTGGTTTTTTCCACCATGGGCGGCACGTCGAATAATCATTGAGGGCAACATAGCTGCAATCGTGGACACACGACTCGGTTTTGCATATAATTTAGAGGAGGCTAAACGTCTTGCTTTGGTAGCAATCTGGTGCATACAAGACGAAGAGGAAACAAGGCCTACAATGGGTATGGTAGTAAAGATGTTAGAGGGAGTGGTGGAAGTGGCCATTCCTCCACCACCTAAACTGATACAGGCCATCGTTGCTGGAAATTCTTATAATGGAGTCGGAATGGATTCCGTCATGTCGAAAGGTGGTGGATGCTCGGGTTATAACGTCGGGTTTTCCAGTGCCGGTTCACGAACGTCTCTCAGTCACTTCTCTTCCCCGTTGGATCAGAATTTGTAAGTCTAATTGATGTTTGGGGTCATTGGCTTATGATTATGGTTTTGACCATGTGGATTGTATGCTCTACAACACACTCGTTAGATATGCAGTATTATCCTTGGTCACCTTTATGTTTCACCATGTGAATTGTATGCTCCTCGAGCAACAGAAAATAACTATATTAACGATACAAACAGACTAATTGATGACAATGAATAATGCTTGTCCTAAGGCTTGAGAGGCTAAGACTCGGTCAACTCCCTCCTTCTCTCATGTTTGATGTTGATTTGTTTCCATGGTCATCCTAGTTTATAGCTCTAATAGAACATCTCCTAAAAACCTTTTTGCAAACTTTCACACACAAAAAACATCAATTAAAATCGGGAAAAAACAGAGAGAGAGATTGGTTTTTCTTCGTATAGACTTGCTTGAATTCATAGACTCAAAGAAGATAAAACCAGAAGGATCAAAGGGGTTCATTAAAAGTGTGCCAAAATTGCGAATACTGAGTATGAGCTGCAAAATGCAGAATGGACGACTAATCCATTCTCTGCCGGTTCATTCCCTTCGCGGGAACTTATGGAGGATCGAATTCCCAGTGCACCATATCGGATCTCCCCCTTTGAAGTTACAGAGCTGCATCCGGCACCGACGAGTTTAATCCTCAGGGAAGGAGATTATCCTCCGATACAAAGCTTTGCAGACGCAAAAAACATATGGTGTATCGAGTCCTCCAAACTATGGGCCATAGCTACTCCTATTGCATTCAATATTTGGTGCAATTATGGAATCAACTCCTTCACCAATATCTTTGCCGGCCATATCGGTGATATCGAACTTTCGGCTGTCGCCATTGCTTTATCTGTTGTTGCAAACTTCTCCTTTGGCTTCTTGGTTAGCTTATCTAACGTTGTCTGTCGTTTATTAAGAGCAAAATCTTTACACTTGTTCATTAAATCTGCAGCTTGGAATGGCAAGTGCTTTAGAGACGCTATGCGGACAGGCATTTGGTGCAGGACAAATAGACATGCTAGGAGTATACATGCAGCGATCGTGGATAATTTTATTCGCGGCCTGTTTCGCGTTGTTGCCGCTCTACTTATACGCCACCCCTCTCCTGAAACTCCTCGGACAAGAGCCTGGTATCGCAGATCTAGCTGGAGATTTCACCATGCAAGTTATACCTCAAATGTTCTCATTAGCCATCAATTTCCCAACACAGAAGTTCCTACAAGCACAAAGCAAGGTTGGGGTCTTGGCCTGGATAGGACTCGCTGCTTTCATCGGACATATCGGAATAATTTACCTCCTCGTTATTGTGTTAAAGTGGGGTACCATCGGTGCTGCAGTGGCTTACGACATCTCGGCTTGGATGGTTGCCCTGGCTCAACTTGTTTATGTGGTCTGCTGGTGCAAGGATGGTTGGACCGGGTTATCGTGGTTAGCCTTTAAGGATCTTTGGGGTTTCACCAAACTTTCTATAGCTTCGGCCGTGATGCTTTGTTTAGAGATTTGGTATTTCATGATGATAATTGTTCTTACCGGTCACCTCGAAAATCCGGTCATCGCAGTTGGCTCTCTGTCTATCTGGTACTGATATCACAATTATTACTCTAAATCTCTCTTTTGTTTTTAATTAATTGAGCTTCATTCAACTCAATGTTTCAGCATGAACATCAATGGTTGGGAAGGCATGTTGTTTATAGGAATCAATGCAGCTATAAGTGTGAGAGTGTCGAATGAGCTCGGATCAGCACATCCGAGAGCCGCAAAATATTCGGTGGTCATCATTGTCATACAGTCGCTTTTCATAGGAATACTTTCAGCGCTGTTAATCTTGGCTACTCGAAACAAATTCGCTGTCATCTTTACGAGTAGTATAGAGATGCAAAAGGCTGTGTCTGGTTTGGCTCATCTCCTTGGCATAACCATGGTACTAAACAGTGTGCAGCCAGTTATATCAGGTGAGCCATTGAGTCGAAAACACACACGCCACACAGCTCGAACTGCGGAAAAATTCAGCATTTGTGTGATCAAATAATTCTGTTCCATCATGTCGCTATTGCAGGCGTTGCTGTCGGAGGAGGTTGGCAGGCCTTGGTAGCTTACATAAACTTGTTCTGCTATTACATCGTCGGCCTCCCGCTCGGATTTTTTCTCGGTTATCGCAACCATTTCGGGGTGGAGGTAGCTTAATTGTTTCCCGGTACCTGGTATTTCATCTGGGAAACTGATTATGTCAAAACATTCTTCACAATGATTGTATTATTGCAGGGAATCTGGATTGGCATGATTTGTGGGACATTCTTGCAGACATTAATCCTCATGTATATTACCTACAAAACTAATTGGAACAAAGAGGTGGGGATATACTTTTTTTCGTAAACATTAATGAATATGTCTTGTAAGAATCTAAACATGGGAGCGGTCCTTTTTACAGGTTGAACAAGCATCGGAACGAATGCGGCAATGGGGAGCTGAAATGCAAGCCCCCCACCATGGACCCAACTTGTCCGACTAAATCTAAGACCTTACTTTGTACACTTGTTGTACCATTAGCCAAACGCAAAGTATAGTTTTAAACATTTCAACAAAAAAAAAAAAAAAACAATTAGCCAAATGCAAAGAGTACGTGGCAACACGTATGTACATAGCAATTAGCTAGATTAACCGTCTATCGATTCGTTGTACTCATACTAAAGTTGACTATGTAAAAGTCAAACTTAATAAACCACCGCTGCAAATAATTCGTGGGGACCTACCGCCAGTCGCCTGGTATGATTTTTGATATTGTATTTTGACCCCTACTCTTTTCTGATTTTGTTCCAACGAATTGCATATTAGACCCCAGATTTTTATTCTACTTTTTTGTGGTCCATGATGAAATATGTCTGGAGAACAATTTAAAAGTAATTTATTTATTATAATAATTCTCATTCAATAGTCAAAATACAGTTTCCATCCGCTAATTGACTCAATAGACAATTGCTAAAAATGTTCATATTATGTCATTTTATATGAATTTAAATCTCGATAGAAAAATAAAATACCTCTTTATTTAATAAATCTTTTTAATAAAAATAACAAATTACAAATAAGTAATTCCAATTATTTTTTTATTGTTTGTCCAAACAAAATTTGTTTTTGCCTCGTCCATTCACATTAGAAAATTCTTTTAACTTTTGGGAAAACAATTCAGTTTCTGATATTTTTCATTCAATTACATTTTCAAATTCTGGAGAGAAAATTTTCAGTTATTTGATCAATTTTGATCATGATGTTTTAACTGTTCAAAATCATCACCGTCACATGACACTTCTTGTTATTGCCACATGGTCATTTTAGAAATTTTAAAAATTAAAAGGTATTTTAAAATTATAAAAATATTAAATTATTTATTTTATGAAAATTCTAAAAAATTATTTGATATTATTAAAATGTTTAAATATTATTAGAAATTGTAAAACATATCTAAAGTATTATAAAACTATATTAAAATTATAAAATATTTAATATCATTAGAAAATATAAAATATTTGAAAATACTAAAATATTTAAAACTCATTTCAAAATATTATTGGAAATTTTAGAAATTTCTAAGAATATCTAAAATTATTTATGAAACAATATAGTTGGACTGTGAGTTATTTATGACCGGACGGTTACAGATGTTTCTCACTAAATTTGTGTTACCAATTATTACAGTGTGAATTATAATTTTAAGTCTCAATAGTGCGTAAAAGTATTTTAAAAGAATAAAATATTTTAAAATATTGAAAATTATAAAATCTAATAAAATAATTATAAATTGAATAGCTAATTCAACCATAAATGAGACTTATTGAGATTCAAATCTTTATGACGTTCAAATTTTTTTTCTAGGTACAATACATGTTCATTATATGGTCTATATTAATAATTTGTGGTTCTCAGTTTTAACAATGTCGTTTTTAAGGTTTGAACTTAAGTTTTTTCCTTAGGAGAACAATGTTTCGCACTTATAAGTTTGTTTACAAGGAGTTTTCAAAATTATCCGACCCGTTGACCTGGTGAAAAAAATAAATGAGAATTTTTTTTCTTTTCAAAAAAAATTCTCAAGTACTCGATTAGTTAAATTTCACTAGGTCATGGATCAAGTCTGGACCGTAATTTTTTTAATTATACGGGTACCTAACCTAGTTATCTACCTTTATTTTTATTTTTAGATTATTAAAGATTTTTAGTTGAAAATTAAAATAATTCATTTTGTTGAAATAAATATTTTGATATAACAATTTAAGAGAAAAATATTTTTTGGACTTATTCAAATATTACAAAAATAATTCAAAGTCCAACAAACTTGAAAAATATGTTTCAAATTTTAAAACCTCAAAAATAGGTATTATTAATTATTTTATAATTATAAAATATTTTGAAAAGTGTTTAAAAATGTTTTTAAAGCTTTTTAAAACATAAAAATACTATTCAGTCATGACACTGTTCATACACGAGTATTGTTCATGGTTTCGAAACCTTTGTTCATGATTTCGAAATCTTTGTGCCAGAATTTTTAAGCATGTAACGGCTATATTTTGATAAGGTATCAAAACTTTTATAAAAGTTTATGTAATACCTTGAATTTCTCTTAATTTAAAAACCCTAAATTATCAAATATCAAATTAAAAACCTTAATGTTGAGATTCTCGATTTTTGAAACCCTAGCTTTTGAGGATTTTATTATGAAAAGATTTGAAAATTTTATATTGGATTTTGGGGTCAATTTCGTAATTAAAAAAAGGGATTATTTAGTAATTTTTTAAATGTTAAAGCTCTATTCTAAAACCCTAGATAACTAAGGGCCTAATCCATGATTTCCTCATTTGTCCTTAATTTATATGTTCTCTTCGTTCAACAGCTTAGGGGTTATTAACTCAAAAACCCAACTTTGTCTATTAGTCGCTTCCACCTAGCACCGTAGATCACCCGATCTGCACCATCTACTCAATCGTTTCCCTCACCAACGCAACCCTACTCTCGCCTTCGATTCAGATATCTTTAGTCCTCGTCCCAACTTGCTTGGCCGCCAACCCTTGACTCTAAACATCTTAGTACTCGATACAAATTTTCTCGAAAATAAGTTCTGATACAGCAAGAATTAGTACCCTTTTTTTTTATCATGGAAAGCACATTATTCAGTAGATTGAGTTTACTTGACTAAGATGTATTTTCTTACGGTGCTACATAAATTATTTTTCCGTGTATTGGTGTTTTACACATTGTTTGGTTATGATTTGCACTATAATTTGTATGGTTGACATCTAATGCATACAATTTCAGAATACGTTTTTACCATGATTTATGAACCGTGATTTACAAAACTATATTTTATGTATTTATTGACTATGATTTATGAAGTATGTTTATGGAATATCGAATTTATGGATTGTGTTTATGAACTTTAGTTTTAAACATAATATATGTATGAGCATGAGTTGGGATTTGTACGGAGAAGTTTAGTGGTTTTTCCCTTCGAGCTGAATTCCACTTCGGATGGCTGACGTAGTGGGGAGATTATGGGAACCTTCATCATCTTTGGCAGACGTAGATGAGTGTATTGCATTACGCTTGTGATATTGTATCATTGATTTTATGTTTTAAGAATTTTTTAAGGAATTATTATTGGATTTTACGACTATAATTTTCTTGTACTTTAGAGACACACTAAATTTTTTAGCTTACCTCCTTAGTTCTTCTTCAGATACGGAGACCCTAGGTATTACAGTAGTTAGAAGATCTCACATTTTATCAAGTTATTTTATTACCCAGTACAAAACTATTTTTAGTTATTCATGTTATTATTTACTATTTTGGGATATTTATGTAATTTTATACTTTGAGACTATTTATGATTAGTGATTATTTTTAGATTCATCTACTGTGATTTTTATTCTAGATATTTTAGTTAAACATTCGAATATTAATGATGATATTTATATTTTTATTTATTATAAAATATTTATTAAATTACTGCTATTTTATTTTTAAATTAAAGTTTAATTTTTAAAATTAATTTTCTTGAGGGTTAAGTTTTCAATCATAACTTCTTAAATTCGATCTTTTCTTCTAGGCTGGGTTTGGGAGGTTACAGTTCCAAAACCATTTAGTGCAGGCCCTAAAAAGTTACAAAAATTCATCTATAAACGGCTCTAATTCATCTCAACGTCTACAAACTAATTTTTACTTATAAATACACATCAAAGACACTTCAAGAAGCAAAAGATGGACTTCCAAGCACAAAGATCAAGAGAAAATAGTGTTTTACACTCTATTTATTTCTAATCTCTTGTATCTTTTTAGAGTCCAATCTAGTGAGCTAAAATGTGTAAACACCCACCTAGAGAGGTATTATGTTTATAATGTCAATACCTTGTAAAAAAGATAGGTTCTAGTTTAGCCTTAGAAAAATTAGAGTGATTCTATCTTAACTATTGAAAAGATATAGTTGTATGATTATGCTTTTGTTCTCAAAAGAAAGAATTAATTAGTAAATTGAGAACTCGTTAGTGTAGATAACTAAGGTAGTGAATGTGAACATTGATTGAGAATGTTAAATCACTCTAAATCATGCGTGCACTAATTGTCATCTTTTTATTTCGATTTTTCCTAAATTCTTCGAGAGACTACTACACCCTTCAATTGATATTTCGGTTGGTCGAATTCGAGCCCAACACATTCTAGAATGTCTTACACAAATTTTTAAATCTCGTTTTCAAGTATCTTATGTCAATAATGAAAACATAATTTTATATTTTATCTTTAGTTGTACTTTTTTTACTTTTAAATTTTATCTTTTCATTATGTAGTTTGGATTTAAACTTTACGTTTGGATTACGTTATTATATAATTTAAACTTTTAAATTTCAATTTTGTCATTTCAAATTACTTTAAATCTTATGATTCGTAAAAGTATATATATATATATATATATATATATATATGAACTTAATCTGAGTACCATGTAACCCGAAATTGTGAAAACTCAATCATTACGGGCACTCAATTTATAGGTACCCTGTGTTAATAGGCCGGTGCCCGAAAATTTGAATATTCAAAAATACGACTACACAGTTATAATTTTTACTACTATATTTTAAAGGGTAAATTGTCAGTAATTTGTAAAGTGATTTTGCACATAACTAATAGTTATTGGGGTTTTCTTCACAAAAAAAATAGTTATTGTTTTAGATCTATCGTCGTATGACTATTAACGAGATTCAAATATTGGTGTTTATCAAACGCTAATAAGTTTCTTTTTTTTATAATTATATTTGAGTACAAAATATATTTACGTTCGATTTCAAATATAAATAAAATTATACATACACATAGAATAAGTTATTCGAACCCAAATCATTTAAGTAAAAATATGTTATGCTTTATTATTGTGACCATTTGTTGAGTTCAACACTAATAAAATTATACATACATATTATCCCTCATGAAATATAAACCCTATATGAATGTATTTTTAAAAATTATTATCCTATACACAGGCGGTAATTTTTTTCCACAAGTGTTTCAAATTTAAGATTTAGAGTTTTAATTTAGTGTTTATAGTTTAGTGGTTTTAGTGTAGGGGTTTAGAATTTAGGGTTTATGGCTAGAATTTTAAGTTATGGTTATAATTTAGGGTAATATAGTTAGAGATTTAGGTTTTAACCTTTAAAGGTAAATTTTGACCCTAAACTTAAAATTCTATCAACAACCCTTAAGTTCAAAAACAACTACGATTAAACCCCTAAATCCTAAACCTTTAATCCTAAACAAAGTCTCTAAACCTTAAAACTAAGGTGTTTCTGTAAACAAAATTTTTACAATCGCTTGTGCATGAAATAATTACCCTTTAAAAAATATCAAACTTTAACTCTTTGAAAACTTTTTTCTTGAAAATCATAACAAAAATGTTTATGGATCAAGTGGTTTTATCCAACTCACAAATTTGACCATAAAAGGTGGGTAAGGAATGTTTTCAATGCCCAAAGTGTCCATTTAAATAATATTTTCTTATTCGAGTTATATTTTAATGCATAAATTGTACAAAAAATACACAACTTTTCATATTTAAGCTATAAAATCTAAAACCTAAATTCTTAGGTCTAACATTCTAAAATTTAAACCTTAAACCATAAAACCTTAAACTATAAATTCTAACAAAAAACCTTAAAATATACACCTTACAACCTAAACCCCTAAACCTTAAACCACAACCTAAATCTCTAAACCCTAAAATTAAAAGACTTGTGTAAACTTTATTATAATCTTATGTATCAAAGTATTTTCCTATTCAAAATTCATCATCTACGATTATTATAATCTCGTAATTAAATTAGTATTACCAGTCCATTAGTACCAACTCGATTTGTAGAAGATTTAGAATGATAGTTCTGAATCTCTCACCAGACAAGACTGGTAAGATTCAAATTTTAGTGATGTTCAAATGTTGATGAGATTATTTTTTATTGTGTGTGTTTTTTTTTTTATGAAAAATGAAAGATTACCTTAAACTAACGACCTAGGTGTCTTGAGGTGATAATTAGTCTGACCGGCTCGCAAGCTACTCGAGTTCGGCTTGGTCAAAGCTCGGCTCGAGTGAGCTCGATTCAGGTTTGTGCTCGGCTCGAGACCTTAACAAGCGAGCTGAGCCAACCCAAACTCAGCTCGAAAAACTCGTGAACAGTCTCGGAATAATTATATATATATATTATATACTACATATGTACTAAAAGTAATATGTTTAGCAAAAAGAAAAGCAATAAAATAAATTAGGGGAAAATCCACTAAAAGCAAATTCACTAAAATAAATTGGGCATTTTCCTTAGTTGGTTGGTTGTTGTTTGATTTTGTATTTTCTTTGATTATGTGTTTGTATTGTAAGAATATTTAATGATTATTTGGATTAATCTAATTTTTGGGCACTTTTTTCCCCTTTTCTCGACATTAAATTTAATTTCTGTGCTGGTCATGAAATGAGCTTTTAACGAGGCCTCATATTTTATAAGAAACTGTAGTAAAATTGTCCATTTCGAGCCGAGCAGAGTCCGACGAGCTTCGAGCCCGAGCCAAGCCCAATGAGCCGAACTTGAGCTTAAAATTTCGAGCCTGACGAGTCTTGAGCCCGAATCGAACCTGACCGAGCTCGGCTCAGCTAGTTATCGCCCCTAGGTGTTTCAATCATCATGTAATATAGAAAGAACTTCATTCGGGGGTAAACAAGATACGACATTTCATCTCGGAAGGGTTACTCCAACACTCAAGTGGCTTTATTCAACACTCAAGTTTAACTCATTCAAGGTGGGTAAAATATGCTTTCCAAGCCCAAACACTTGGACTGTCAATTTAAATCTTTCTATTAAAGTATTAACACTTGGGTAAAAATCTTAACATTTATATTTATTATAAAATCTTCCAAACCCAAAAATAACATTTAGAAATGAAGTAGTAAAATAAATACAAATTTTAAAATACTGGAAAACGGAATTTTGAATAACATAAAAAATCTGAGAAAAATCAGAAAATACTTGTAAGTAGAGAAAAACTTGATTAGAAAGAAACGAATTAAGGTACGTGAATACACGATTTTTTAAGACAATTCAACCACTCATTTGATGTTTGAGAATGTCGGTCGCCTGTCTTACATGATACAAAAATTAGAGGACCAAATGCATCAACACAACTGCAGAGATCACGAACTGTAATATTACCTTTTCATATCACCGAAGATAAAATTAAAAATAGAGAGAATTATTCATGTGTGTTAAACCTAGTTGGTTTACACGATATATATATATATATATATATATATATATAGGTGTTTCACATAGAAAAATTATTGGAAAGTTAATATTCGGAAATAAGGAGCCATTAATACCATAGATTCGTGTATATATTTTGTATGTGAATTAAAGTAACATTACCTAAAATAATGTATAAATTAAATGATTCATTAATACAATATATTACCATATATTTGTCTTTTCAATCCCACATATTTAAAACATACACTCTATTTAAGAAAAAAATATTTTGAATTTGAGCTGAAATATTCGGGACATGCTAAATTGCGGCACCTTAGAGTGGGCTAAAATGTGGCCCTACACAAATTATTATTATTTTTGGTAAGAATTTGTATAGATTTTGTATTAGGTAAGAATTTGTGTATGATTGCCTCATTTTAGCCGCACCCTGAGGGTATCTCACGATATAACTTCCCGAAATATCCACATGATCCCAAAAAGCTCAACTAATCTAGATATCTGCATCACTCATATCATATAAACTGAAGTCATTCTATAACAAGTAAGTTGAGTCTTGTATATAAACATATTCCTGAGTCAGTACACCACAAATATAGGATATGAGCTTTCTTTTTTAGCTTAACGGTCAAATAGGTGCCCAAATTATGCCTTTTTTTCCAGTTAGGTGCCCAAACTATTTTTCGGGCCAAATAGGTGTCTAAAGTTTCATTCCGTGACCCATTTAAGGTTCACCATTAATTTTCACCGTTAAATGCCACGTGTCACCTCCAAAAAAATCCAAAATTATATTAAAAATAAATAAAATTAATTAATTTTCAAAAAATCTCTAAATTTTCCAGATTTTACAAAATAACCCCCAAATTCCAAAATCCCTAAACCCCAAAACTTAAATCCCGATTTGGGCCAATTCCGCCACCCACTACATCGATCTCTGGAAATCGACCGGCGACGTGCGAATCGATGAAATTGTCGAATGATTCTTTCGAACGATTCGCGACGAACGGCAGGAGGAGCGACGAATGACGTGTGGGTTGTTCGCGAGGGGAGAGCGCTTTATTCCGTCATCGGCAACGTGGCGGTCGTCGGTGACAGTAGTCGGATTTGGGGGTTTGGGGACTATTTTAAAATTTTAAGATATATTTTTATTTTATTTTATTAATTTTATTTATTTTTAATATAATTTTGGATTTTTCAGGAGGTGACACGTGGCACTTAACGGTGAAAATTAACAGAGAACCTTAAATGGATCACAGAATGAAACGTTAGACACCTATTTAACTCGAAAAATAGTTTGGGCACCTAACTGGAAAAAAGGTATAGTTTGGGCACCTATTTGCCTATTAAGCCTTCTTTTTTTCCTTGACAATTCACAAATTGCATACTTTAAGCATCAATTTCTCATTCATCACTCAACCGTTTGAGCATACGAGATACCGTTGTAAAGGTTTCATAAAATAGAATATAAAACTATAATTTCATGATTCAAACATTTACTTTTACTCATTAAAAATATATCTCAAAAATTTCAATTTATCATATTTTCCAACAAAAATTCAATATGAATTTTACAACTCTCCATCTCCAAACAAGGAATTTAATGTTTATGATTTTAAAAATCTTGATAAAAAGATGATCTCCTCACCCTAAAAAGATTACTAGAAGGTAATAAAATTTGACTCGACTTGAAAATAAAATTATTTGACTCGATTTGACCTGAAAGAATTCGACTCGAAAAATCAAATAAAGTTTGAGTTATAAAATAGAAACTCGAATAACTCAAAATTTTTAATAATTAGTGGATCGATTTTCAAGATTGAGTCGAGTCTTTCAATTCTACCTGATATATATCACATATGAAGAAATATTAAGATATATATGAGTATTATATATGGAATAGAAAATCGTTTAAATTGGAAGTAATTAGTACTATAACATTATAAATGTTTACGATTAAATTTGAACAAAAACTCGAACAACCCTCGACTCGAAAAAATTCAAATAAAGTTTAAATTATAAAATAGAAGTTGTAAACTCGATTAACTCAATCGAATGTTCATTCCTATTACTAATAGTAGTGACTGCCCCAAATCTCTCACTAAATGAAATTATTGACGAGATTCGAAGGTTACTAGTTTTTTTTTTTCCGCATTTTAAAAGATATGAGTTATTATGCACTAATGAAATTTGAAATCTACAAGTGTATTTAGTTTTAAAGAGACTCATAGTTCTAGATCTCTCTCTAAAAACGAGATACCTGTTGAGATTTTAATTTTTGATGTTTATTAAATGTTATTAAGTTTGTTTTCTACGTTAATTTGAGAGATACGAAACATCCACTTATCAAATCTGGGTACATAAAAAAGTATATTAGATAAATTTTCAAACTTTATTTTATTTGAGAACCCTTTTCTTCAATTGTGAAATACCAATCTTGCCCATAAACTCCCTAAATCTCAACCCATATTTAATGATTGACCCAAAGTTAACCAACCATGACCACTAGCCACTATAAAATAGAGGGTTGGGGGCCTTTGTTGAAACCCTACACCCTACTCAAAACTCCTCCATACTTTCTCTATCATTGGTTTATAATTGTACCCTCTTTTAACCCTCCCTCCTAAAAGAATTGCAAAAAGGGGCTTAATAAGCCCCCCCAAGAAAAGGGTAGAAAAGAAGTATTTAGGCAAAACGAAGGTAGGCGAAATTGAAGGAGAAACTGTCGTCCAAATCCTACCAAAAGGGCCAAAAAAATAAATAAAAACACAGGTATTTTTATTCTTTTCTTTCTTTGAAATTGTATTAGAATGTAGGATTTTTCCATCCAGGGGTTGTATCTGTTCAAAACTTGCAGTTTAGTCCCTTAAAAGCTCCAATCTTTTCGCCTTCTGCAATTAAGAGAAAGCGCGGGACAAAACCAAAATTCATAACCAAAACCCTAGATTAGTAAAATTTCAATTTTTCCGCCAAAAATCCATAGCATGCAAGACCCCAAATGTTTTAGTTTGTATTTAGAACTTGATTTTTTCTGCTGTGCTTTCTTTGTTGTTTATCTTTTTGGGTCCTGAGTTTTTTTTTTAAATGATTTTTTTTTCGAATAATGGAAGATTATAGAGAATTATTTGTTTCTAGGTTTTGAATTCGAAATCCATGGCAGGGTGGTCGATGAGAGCTGCTGATGGGTCTTTGCTTGATTGCGCTAAATCCATAGAAAAGCTTTTGTTTTTGAAATCTGATCCCAATAAGCTTAGGTTCTGGTTTAACAAGTTTCTTTGGTTGTTTTTGAAAGAGATTTGTGCCCAAGGTTGTGTTTGGCCTTTTCCTCCATTGCTTGCAGATGGGCAGCCTGTGGATCTGTTTAAGCTTTTCTTGGTTGTAAGAGAGAATGGAGGATACGATGTTGTTTCAGAAAGTGGGTTATGGGATTCGATTGCTAAAGAACCTGGATTGGGTTTAAATGGAGCTTCATCAGTTAAGTTGGTTTATGTTAAGTACTTAGTTACATTAGAGAGATGGTTGGAAAGAACTGTTCAAAGTGAGGACTCGAAGAGCGAATCGAGTTGTAGTGGTCAGTTGATGGAATTGGGAGCTGAGCTTAAAGGGTTTCTGTTGGAATCAAAGAAGAAAGTTACGGAGTATTCGCAAGTGGATGGAGGAGATAATTGTGTAAGAGGTGAAGAATCTATTCGTATCGAATTGACAAACAGGGTTTTGCGATACGAGGAAGTTGAAAATTTGCAGAATGACCATGATGTAAAGAGTGTGGTGTTTGATTCAGAGGGTGACAAGAAGTTCATTATAGTTGATGACTATGAAGATATGGCGAAGAGTGCGGTCAACTCAATGTGTAATGACAAGGAGGATTGCGTTGAATATAAAAAATGCACAGTTAGCGATGACGACGACAATGTTACTACATTGGATTCAAACGACGTTAAGGAGATTTTTTCATCTCGTAAAAGAAAGCAGGATTCTAAATGGGAAATGCTTAATTGGATTACCGAAGTTGCAAAGGATCCTTGTCATCTGGTGGTCAGTTCATTACCGGACAGTTCAAAGTGGAAGGCTTATGGGAGTGAAGAACTTTGGAAGCAGGTTTTATTGTTTCGGGAAGCCGCCTTTCGCAGAAATGACAATCATTCAAGTGCTGGCCAGTCCAATTTGCAGGTACATACCACCCATTGTTAAGCTTGCCTGCCTTTTAGTCATTAATTCAAGTTAGTGGGTTATTGTTGATTAAATCTTAGAATAATTTGTGTTTTTCTTTAATACCAATTTCTTTGAATGCTGTGGAGGTAGTTTGCATGAAAATGCTCCATTGTGCATTATTTGTTCCTTATGAACAATAAGATCAGCTGCATGACAGATGAAATTTACCACTCACGATTGCAATTTTCCATAAAGCAGCTTCTTGAGTTTTTTAATGGATTTTCCTAACCATGGTTTTAACAACAAGAGCCAATTTCTTTTATTATAACTCAAACTTGCTTGTGGCTTGTCTCCTATTAGCCCTATTGAGGTGGGGTGAGTATTCGATTGAGTTGAGTAAAAAAAAAATCGAGTTAATCAAGTTGATTAGTCTTATTTTATTATAACTCAATTTTTTTTAAAATTTGAGTCAAGTCGAGTTCATGAGATTTGAGTCGAGTTGTTTGAGTTTTTGTTCAATTGTTTTTGAAAGGAAAAAGGGTCTCGTTAAAATCCCTTCATAACCGGGATCAAGCAAGAGCTCAATATCGGACATTGGAAGGATGATTCTTTTCAAATTTAATTGTAAATATTTATAATTTTATAGTACTAGTTGGTTCCAATTTGAATGACTTTCTCTAACCATATATGATATACATATTTATTTCTTTATATTTTTTCATATGCTATATACATACCTCATGTAAAATTGAGGGACTTGACTCAAACTTTTTGTGTTATTCGAGTCTCATTTTATAACTCAAATTTTATTTGAAATTTTTTTGAATCCAGTCGAGTTTATAAAATTATGACTCGAGTCATGCCAATTCAAAAAAAATGACTTTTTGAGCCAAGTGAGTTTTGCTCATCCTTTTGTATGCACTAGATGATCCACTTTCTGAAACTATACATATATTTTCCTTGCTGCTTGTGTATTGTGCATTCATTTATTTCATCATATTCTTTCTGTGCCACGGGGGTAAGTTGTAATATAATAATTCCATCGTGTGCATGTTCTGTAGAAACACCAGAAGATGCATCCCTACATGTATGACGATAACTGTAAACTTGGGTACAATCTCAGAGAGAGGCTGAGTTGTGC